>OX459112.1:63916342-64132407 GCA_949775065.1 Brachyopa scutellaris
GAGTAAAACGCACCGAAATTATATGGTGGTACCCCGGTACCACCTATGGTCTGTTTAGTGTATAATTTTGTATGGGTCGGTAAGGGTTAAGGCCACTAATTGCTACAACTATTCCAAATCTCAATAGCCTACGACAATGGTCTCTGAGAAAAAGACCTGTGACAGACAGACAGACAGACAGACAGACAGACAGATAGACAGACACCGAACTGATTCCATTAGTGTTCCGATTCTGGATACGAAACACTAAAAAGTATATACTGGCTAAGCTTTGGTCATTGGTGGGGGTAAAGATAATAAGAAAGCAGAGTCGGGGTCACCAATATTTTGACCTGGAACCTCTTTTGATTCCGGAGTTGATATAAAATGCTCCTCACCTCTGGTGGGGGGTAGCAAATTAAACGAATGACTTCTGAATGCAAGGTGATTTATTTCTTTATTCTTATGGCTATTTAAACTCTAACTAATTTACAAGCTAAAATGATAAGTCAGCAGTCAGCTCTTGTAATGTGATAGCAAAGCACCTGTAAAGGTGCATGGATGACCATTTGATGGGAATGGGTATGATATCTGAGAGTGTTTGACAATATTGTAAATGGTATAGGGTGGTCGATATGAGGAGTAGAGTGGTCATAATATTTTATATTATATTAATTCAAAACAAGCTCGAAGTCTAAATTCTCAGGCCCGGGACCATAGGTGTCCTGCCATGTTCTTTTTATCTGAAATTTCTTCTGATGAATCACGAACAATCTGATATCTTTAAAACCTCATACAGCCATCAAAAATCATCCTTAATAGTCTTTTATAAATCCAAAGGACTTCTCGTTTCACTTCTTTGAATACTCACTCAAGCATTATGAGATGCTTTATGATGCATTTTGCGCATGAAATGCTCCTGGCTTTTAGGAATAATGGTCTATGCATTTACGTACTCATACGTTACATTGTTATATTTATGCTATTTTGCATTGCTTTATGTCAGTTTAAAATCAATATAACGCTGTCACGCATTTTTATTTTAGATGTGATAAAAAATGTTTGTATTACTTTCACATACATATGACGTATGTATGTGTGTACGAGTATGTCACCCGCCTTAAGGATAACGATGAATGTCCCAATATTCGTACGTATGACACTTTGGAGTGGTGCCAAACAACCAAAAGCCAAAATTGATACATGCGAGTTTACATATACAAGGACGAAGGATAGAAACGACGAAGTAATTCCCGTGGGAGTTACAAAAGTATGTACTTATTGATTATGTCTACACATTACCTGTTAGTATTGTGCAAATAGGAAATTATTATTGTTTTGTTTTTCTTTTTTCTTTACGCAGATCTTTTTATTTCTATTTTTATTTTCAATGTAGCGGCGTTTAGAATTGGATTCTACAAGAGTAGCACTTAAATGTGATTTTGCGGCAAAGTGAAAGGCGATACCTACTCATATTTACAATTGAATAGCAAAAGGTTGAAGCGTAATAAAGATTCTGGAAGTTTTGTTACACAACAATTTCTTGGGAACGAGGTTTACTTCAAAGGATATTTTTTGTTTTTTTTCCTCGTCAATGAGTAAAAAAAATATTTTTTATGGCTTTAGTACTTTAATATGGGGTGGTGTAGTGGTTAGTGCGCTGGACTACTACGCAATGCTGCCCCAGTTCAATCCCAGCAAACACCAAAGAGTTTTTTCATGGTGCCGCCTCTTTCGAATGTCTGACAAGCAATCAAAGAGTATTATTTGTCAAGGAGTTTCTTAACTCGCCGTTCGGTGTCACCAAAAATTTGTAGGTCCCTTCCATTTGTGCGAAAATATAACACGCACACACAAATAGTTGGGAGAAGCAGGCCCTGGTTCACCCCCAACTGTAGCGCCATCTAAAGTAAGGCTTTAATACTTAGAGAAAACAAAGGAGACACAACTGAAGAGGTTCCTCCGTCTAATGCTGTATAGGAATCAGCGGATCACTAAGTACAAAATCAACTGTGTGGCGCACAGTGGTTTGAGAGGCGAAAAAAATCAAAATTTTTAAATTGTTTGAAACACTTAGTGGCTATGCATTCTTAAAGTATATAAGTTGGATAACACACTTCGATGGAATGGAGAAAAGTTTACACTTATGGTAACAGTTGCGATAGCTTTAAAGTCGCTCCATTATGAAACCATTTTTTGTGCATATAGCGAAGTGGCTTGTACTCTAGTCAATATATGCTCCGCGACAAGTTGATATTATTTTTAAAATTTTAAATACGTTTTATAATATGTCTAAAGATTACGTAAACGTTAACGTAATTTTAATTTTCTTATTCTTCAAGCAGCTATGAATTTTTAAAATAAATGGCCTAAAAATCAATATGTGGGAAAGTTCAGTAGAGCAGAACAAACGTGTTCCACTCCCCTCGATTTTAATTCTTCCCTTAAAATATTCCTGACCGTTGAAAAGTCAGCTCTTTTTCAGTCTGTCGTTATATGGAGATGGGAATTTCACTATACCTCCCTTCTTCAAAGCAATTTAATTTTTTCCTCATTTGATAGCTGTTGTTTCAACTAGTATATATGCTAATTAACTCATGGTAGAAATAATTTCAGGTTGTGACTGTTATTTTTTCATTTAAGTATGTAGTTTTGGAGATAAGCGCGGGGAATGGAGTTTTTCACACATTTTCGGCAACAACTCCCAAAGTTTCTTACAAAAAAAAATAAAGCAAATATTTTTGAAATCTGTGCTTTGAGCCCTTTCGAATGATATCCAACATGTTATATTTTTCAGATTTTTTTTTTGTTGAGCTCAAATTTTGGCCACCCTGTATAGTTGTTTCGCAATATTTTTCAGTGTCAAGTTGTATCAAATTTATGTGGACCACCGTGATGTATGAGTGAGCTAAATTTCAAGTTTCTAGGTAGAACGTTTCTTGATGTTTTTATCGTGACAGATACTTTAGATTTAGAGCGAATTTATAATGGTTCTGTGTTACCATTGGGTACGGAACCTTAAAAAATTATGAAAATACAAATATAGGTAAATGCATTTGAATTTATTTTTATAAAAAATCAGTAATATTTATTCGTCAGATATTAGTTTTTAGCCGATTTTTAATGTATTTTTTTATTTAAAATTTTATTATATAAAATTTTATTATATAAAATTTTAAAGAGTAATAAATAGTAGTAAAAAATACAAATACTTTGGTGGAAAAATCATCAAAATCGGTCCAGTACTTTAGGAGATATAGAATTATTTTGGCGCTTCCATACAACCTGAACCACTGTGTGGCGTCGAAATGCGTTTGTAGTTCATCATTTATATCAAGATTTAAGGAGTAGAAAAAGTGGACGGATTTAATTATTATTCTCTTTAGAGAATTTTGTTCACAGCGACCAGTGGAGTATTTGCACTCAAAAAGCAGACAACAGTTGGTTTTTCAAATTGCGAGATTATGAAGTAATTTTTTTTTTCCAAACGGTAGTCAAATACCAATGGAACAATGCACTGTAGTCTTTATGAACACTACACTAGAGCACAGAATTAACCGACATTCATCAGTCGAGCACAATACGTTTTCGTTCCTTTCAGCTTTCCGACAATCGGCGTATTTAAGCGAATTATTTTTCAAAATTTTTATATTGAGTGATAAGTTTAAAAATATGGACTATTTAACTGCAGGCGTGTACTATATTACAGTGGACGGCCAATATAACGAATTAAATAATGCACAGCGTTTCGTTAAATCGAAAAATTCGTTATAATTCGATCGTCATTTTATCTAACTAATAATTCCACCAATGTACTTATAAGAAAAGAGAAATCAATTCACATAGACAAAATAACAGAAGTAGGGATAAAGGATATGACAAACAATTACGTGTTTAACCAGAAATTGTAAAATCTTCGTTAAGCCGAGCGTACATTGTTTGCATCATTTGAAGATAATATCTAAGGTGCGCGGTAGTAGGAGTATAAGTCAAAATTTGGTCAAAATGAGATAAGTTCGATTGCAAATTTTATATGTCATGTTGGGTGAAAGTGGTATAAAATTACGTGCAGACGATATGTTCACTGTGCATATTTGTGATCATACGCTTGCGTGTTCATATGTGTTCATATTCGCTTCAAATGCTCATATGTTTATGTGGCATATGATTGGTGTTCACACGATATGAACAATTGGTTCATATGACAGATATGTGCACGAATATGTGCACGGTTCTTTAAAATAAAAATACAATTTGTTTTCTTTTTTTTTTTTTTGTGGGCTGCGACTGCGTCTCCGGTAAGCGTGGCTGCGGGTCAATTGGCCCAAAATCAATTTAATTTGAATTACCGTCCTCCAAATATTCACCATCCATTGTATCGTCGAGTTTCTAGATGTACATTACGCGCACCAAATAGACACCGAAACAAAAATACGAAAATAAAATAAAAAGTCAAAAGAAACCTAATAAAAACAAATTAAAACCGAAAACGAATTTAAATAAAATAAATAAGCAAAAAACAACAGCCCGTTCAAAACCTACTGCAATGAGCATACATTTAATATATGAACATAGTTGAAACTACGAATGTGTTCAAATGTTACAACGTGTTCATATCTGTGTTCATATGTTCAAATTTGCGTAATTGTGTTCATATGGTCCCAAAAGTGTGTGCACATGATATGAACGTTTCATGTTCATACTTAGTGTTCATACGTATCAATACAAAAATATGGTGTGCACACGATAGGCGTGTTTTTTTGAAACGTAGCTAGCCAGTCGTTCATTAAAACGATTCCCAGCCAGCCGAACCCAGCTGACTTACCTCCAAGTTGGTGTGTGTGATTTCGGTCATATGTGTGTGATTTCGATCAGCTGTTAAGTGTGAACTGTCAAAGTATTCGAAATTCAACCAAATCGATTTTTTGTTATTTGTTGTGAAAACAATTAATTTCGGTAATTTATTCAATGGATAATTTACATAAAGTGATATGAAATCATAATATAGTGGATTATTTCTGTGAAACATCATTTAGTAATTGAAATTATATAATTTTCGTACACGGCAGCCTGTCAAATGTTCTACAAATCGCTTTAAGCGCCACCTTGCCATGAGATATCGCAACATTCCTAGCCAGCTGCTTTTGGCTGCGGATAAAATCAAGAGTTGTAGCCAGCTGGTTGTTGTATTTGTTTTACGTGTGAAATTTGACTTTGCTAGCAACTACTGGCTAGCTACA
This sequence comes from Brachyopa scutellaris, assembly GCA_949775065.1. Classification (NCBI taxonomy): domain Eukaryota; kingdom Metazoa; phylum Arthropoda; class Insecta; order Diptera; family Syrphidae; genus Brachyopa; species Brachyopa scutellaris. The sequence goes on from OX459112.1 coordinate 63,921,562, forward strand.
TTTCAAAAAAACACGGCTGATATGATCACTTTTGGGACAAAATTTTACTCAAATATGCACACAAATTTGCTCAGTGAGCATATCGTCTGCACGTAGCTTAAGTCTATTGCACAAACAAATGGTTAAAAAAGGCAGTGCAAAGTAGCCTTATTGTATGGGACATAGTAGTTGGCAGAGCCCTGAACACAGCCTGAGCAAACTGAGTGTGTTCTGAGTGCTTTGATTTATTTTTGAGACACACTTGAGCACTTAGCTGCCATATGAGTTATCAATCGTATTTTTTCAACCAGCTTTTTTGTCCATTTATAACCTGAAATTAAATTTATGCATAACTAAACTAATTATTAATATTAATTAATACAATTATTAATTTGTATTAACCAACTTCTACGGCGTAACAAAAATGCCTCTTCCGCCATTTCAATTTCTTTCCATTTATTCCTCTCTGTCAAATGGGGCTTTGGCTACATGCCTTAATTAATGCCCCTATAACGCAAGGCAACATTGGTTAAGGGGTTGTATACAGAAAATTTTCATTTTTCGTATATACATAAATTTAAGTACACGCACAGAAAATTTTAAGTCAATCCGACGATTATTCTAGAAGTTACACGAATATTTGTAAAGTCATCAGAGCGCTTTCTTTACTCTATGTAAAGTGCTTTTCAAACTTCAAATGCATTTTTCTCAAAACCATGTTGTTATAGTCGGTGACCACGATTTCTCGGAAACTGCTGAACCGATCCGTCTGAAATGTTAACACAAGTTTCTTAAGTATAAAATATACGGGGTCAGCAGTCCTATACAGAACCAAGCCTAGCTTCTCGCAACCATTTGTGTATGCGTGTTACTTTTTTCCACGAGTGGAAGGGACCTACAGTTTTTTGCCGACTCCGAACGGCGAGTTGAGAAGCTTTTCATGACAAATGATACTCTTTGATTGCTTGTCAGACATTCAAAGGAGGTGGCAACCGTGAAAAACTTTCTTAGGTGTCAGACCCGGGCTGGAATTGAACCCGAGTAGCATGCATAGTAGTCCAAAGCACTAACCACCACGGCCACGGCCGCCACTTCTTAAGTATATTTTTTTGTAATGAGTCAAAGGTTTTTTCTCACCGATGAATATTTTTTTTTTATTAACAATTTAATGCCGACATTTTGGCCAAAAATCGTTTTTTTTTGTTTTGAGAGGAAGCCATTTTTGCAAAAAAATGTTATTTTGCTTATTCCTTCCATTAATACCTAGATTTTAAATTTCTTTAACGATATCCGTTTGGATATTCTATGATCCAGTCCAGAGATATCGTGGTCACCGTAGACGCCTTTTTTTAGGGGAGCTCCAGGAGATCAGCTATAGCAGCCTTCAAAATTATTAATTTTACAAATAAAAAATGTTGAAATACAGATAAAAGTTGTAATAAGTTATGTGTAAAAAATTTAACATTAATAACTTTTAAAGTTTCCTCAGGAAAAATTCTTGGAAAATCAGTTTTTTTTGCCCTCCTGACTGTATATAACCCCTTAAGTTGAGTTGTTTACCCCATTTGAATTACACGCAAATTTTAACTCAACTCAGCCAAACTTGTTTGCGTAATAGGGGTAAAACTCCGTAGTACTAGTGGATGTCTCTACTGCACCTCAGATTCATCATATACCTAATCTTAATCGGAGAGCCTAGCTCCCTCTTTAACAATGTGCTTCTCCCCTTCTTCTTGGAAACAAAAGTCACTTTCTTAGAAAATCTCACCAATGAGGGTCTAAAAGTTAGTGACTCTGAAAATACCCCTTTTTTGTTTGTTTTGCAATAATAGATATTATTTAATGGAGGTTAACACCTATCCACAGAAACTTCATCAACTTTTACTCTTAATTCTTCCCTGGTTATAAATTCCCACTAAATCATCATAAAAGTTTCATTTACTTGCCCTATCCAATATCCATCCACAAACCACAACCACCCGCTGAACATCACCATCACAAAAGAAAGAAGAAAAACAAAAAACCGGAAAAGAGATTAACAAGGACAATTATTATTTATCGCCGAAACGCTTTATCCGTCTTCATCCACTATCGTCTGTATGGCCACCACTCAGCAACAGCACCCACCTCACGAAGATCAATAATCTAATTATCAACCTCATTAGAGGTCGCAAAGTCACAGCTTCGTCGGTCGCCTGGTATGTGTCAAGGCGGACAGAGTGGACAGAATTAATTACTGGATACACCTCCTTCATCCGTACTCTGAATGTTTTATATACAATCCAAAATACCAACACAATGCCCCACCATTCAAAGGCTAAATGGCGAAGCCAAATTAAAATCTCCCACTTAGCCCGCTAAATTGGATGCGAGTGAGCTAAGTATGTGTGTTTATTTGCGTGTATTAATGTCAATAATGAATGACTGTTTAATTAGATCCTTTTTGGTGGCTGTGCGCTGTGCGCCATGACGCGGCGCGCTCCGTAGCCTTATTAACGCACACAAAGGGTTCGAATCAATTTTACTTCCCCTGTGTCTTGAGATGTGGCACACTCAATTAAATAATAATATAGTAATACATATTTGTGATTAACGGTAAATGCGTTTAATGAAAACAATCAACATGGCGCATACACATTACGTGGCGCATAAAGTGGATATTGCGTTAGCTATTTATGAGTATGTCTGTTTGGGGAGATTTGCTCCACTAAAGGGGAGCATAAGGAGCCCTCCCTACTAAGACGACGGGGGTTGTGTAGGGATGGTAGTCACGTAGATTTAATTCAATTTCCGACTTACGATGTACATATCCGTCGTGAGACTATGATGAATGCGACCGGGAACGGCAGAGGATTATGGTTTCTGTCGTACTGCTTATGAAATAATATTGAAGCCCTAAGCGCTTTGATTGTTTCCACTTCATTTGATTGGTATCAAGTTTATACGATCCAGGTAACCAAGCCTAGTAGTGGACTTATGACAAACCAAAATTAATGATCAATTAGGCGAATTAACGAAACCTGTATCGAAGTGTGACCATTTATACACTCACAAACACATTGAGATAAAATAATAGAATAGCTTTAAAGAATTTTAAATTAATTGATGTAATTTAAAAAAAAGCTTACTTATGTACTAAGTTAGGTGGCGCTAGAGTCCGGGCCTCAACTTACAACTCTTTCCTTCCAGTAAGCCCGATCCTTAGCTAACTGCCTCCAGTTGCGCACTCCAAGTTGGTTGAGGTCTTATTCTGCTTGTGCGCATCACCTTAGGCGAGGTCGTCCTCTTCTGCACCGACCCTCCGGGTTAGAATTGAATATTCTCCGAGCCGGGGCATTGATGTCCATTCGCTCTATATGTCCTAGCCATCTTCCACGCCCAATGCGCAGTTTTTTGACCAGGTCGAGGTCGCTGTTTGAATCTTTTCCTCCAAAACCCGTCAACGCAAACAGGCCCGAATATCTTACGGAGGATTTTTCTCTCGAAGCGACCAAGGATATCTTCATCCGCTTTGGATAAAGTCCATACTTCAACTTCATATAGCAAGACTGGGATGTTAAGGGTGTTACATAGAGTCTCCTTGGTCGATCGGGAAAGGGCTTTTTTATAATCTAAACACGCTAAGGGGGATATGATTACCCGCGAGCGCGAGCACATGAAGGACAAGAACGAGAAACAGACAGATCGACGTAGTGATAGGAAACTCAGATGTTAGGTTTCAACTAACTCTATGGGTGGTGTCCAGGATAACTGGAGAGTTGTGTTTATTGAAAGTTATGCCATTGCTTGTGATTCACAGAAGTTTTTTTTCCAAATGTTCCTATTGTTAATTTGTGCAATCAATTTCTTCAGCCATACCACCATCCTACTGTTAGTGTTATGTCTGCGCAGTAGGTTTTGATATTAGCTTCTGAAACTGATCAACTTATTTTTATTTCGTGAGAAATAAATGTTTCGGCGACATCTGGATTTGAACCGTGAACCTTCAGCGTGACAAGCGACGACGACTACCACTACGCCAGGGCCATCCACACTTTACTACTCAGTTGCCTTCTTAGCCCAAAAAAAAAAAAACAGCGGTTGTCAAGAGTAATCCTTCGTTTGATTTTCAATAAGATTTAATTGTTTGATGTTATGGCATAGCCGAGGTAGACGAAGTTCTTTACTACCTCGAAGTTGTATCTGTCTATTGTGACGTTCTGTCCAATTCGTCGATGTTGTCTGTCCTTTTCTGTTGACAGCATATACTTTGACAGCAACAGCAAGGAACAATTCATTCAAGTATGATTTTGAAGAAGTCACATGACAGTGCGTCACCTTGTCTGAATCCTTTTTTGACATCGAATATATTGGTGAGGTCGTTACCGACCTTGATGGAGTAGTGAGCTTTCTCCATCGCCATCATGCACAGACGGAAGAGTTTGACAGCGATGTCAAAACTAGACATGGCTCGATACAGTTCATCTCTCCAGAAGCTGTTACAGGCGGCCTTGAAATTTATGGGTGGGTATCGATTTGGACTTCTTGGGGTTTTCCAGGATCTGCCTAAGTGTGAAGATTTGGTCTATGGTGGACTTTCCTGGCCTGAAACCGCACTGATAGGGGCCAATCAGGTTGTTGACGAAAAGTTTCAGGCGTTCACACAATATGGCAGACAGGATCTTGTAGGCTATGTTGAGGAGACTAATGCCTCTGTAATTGGTGCTCCTTTCTTGTGGATCGGGCAAACAATGCTGAGATTCCATTCATCTGGCATACTTTCATCTGACCAAATCTTAGAGATGAGTTGGTGTATGCTCTGAACTAAGTCATCTCCAGCTTGTTGAAATGGCTCTGCGGGTAGACCGTTAACAGCCTTGTTATGGACTTAAGCTTGGATATTGCTATCCTCACTACGTTTTGATCAGGTGGATGGGAGTTTTGGCTATCATTTTCTATATTGAATGGTTCATTCTGCCTGACAGCGGAATGTTGGTCTTTGTCGCCGTTATACAGTTTGCAAAAGTAGTTTTTCCATATTCTCAGCACCGACTGTTTTTCTACTACAAGGTGTCCTTCGTCATCTCTACAGGTTTCTGTATGGGACTTGTTTTGCTGTTTTTTTTTTTTTTTTTTTTTTTTTTTGTTGTAAGGAAGGTGGAAAGCATCGAAAGCCAGTGTGTGGGACTTTAACCCTTACTAAAACCACCTCTGCTTCCAACCCCATTTCCCGACGATGGTACCAAGGCATATCATCTACCGGGGGGTTTTTAGACATGGATTCCATAGCGTGGAAAAGCATCCCAATCATAAAGAAAACACCTCCTGTTATTACAACTGAGAGTAACTCTCATCCAGTAATTTTTCTCTAATATATTGCAATATTAACGTTTTGGAGGGGTGAAGCACATTAGCTGACCCCGAAACTAACTTTGTAACCTGAATTTTACTTATGTATTATAGATAACTCATACCTATATATGTGTGTAATAATTTATTTATATTTTATTTTTCTTTAAGAAAGTAAGTCATACGGCCTAAGCCTTTTAAGCCTTCTATTAGTGTTGTAGTTTTCTTCCACCATGTGCTGAATTTGAGGGTTTACATGGTCTCGGGTCTGTTGGTTATGCCTTATTGCATATTTTTTTAATAATTTCGCTAACATTCTCTACTTGTAAATCCCTGTGTAGGTTGTCATTTCTTATATACCAAGGTGCATTTTAGATGGCTCTTAGTATTTTGTTTTGGAATGTTTGTATCATTCGTAGATTTGTCTGTTTGGTACAGCCCCAGAGTATAAATAAAACCCAGTTTGTTTTATGATTTATAAAACGTGGCTGACTTTCAGCTTTCAGTATGCTAACACTAATCGTCATAAGAACAGGAGAATGATCAGACGATAGATCATCTTTATTTTCTACATAAATTTAGTTATCAGATATTCCCTTTCCTATATGAAAGTCTATTAGGTCTGGGATTTTATTCTGATCCACCGGGCAATGTGTTGGCATAGCACTTGAATGGAAATCACAATTTAATGCTCTTCCTGCTGAATACAGATCTCTGCCTTTGGTGTTCGTTAATCCTGAGCCCCAAAAGGTATTTTTTGCATTAAAGTCACCTCCGACTATAAAGTAACTTCTCAGTGTTTGAAAAACTCTGATATAGTCATCTTTTTTTAGACTATATTTAGGTGGACAGTATATTGCAGATACTTTCATTTTAATTTTATTCAAAACGTGCACATTTATGGTTGTAACTTGCATATTTTCTTGCTGAATTTTTGAGTCTTCATAATGTTTTTTTGCCTTCTGGTAGAACTTCCGTTCATTGTTCCTGGAGTAGCGTCTCTCAATATTATCGTGCTCTTTCTTTTTCTTTCTGAGAAGCCGAAAAAAAACACCCTCACTAATGAGTTCACCATGTTCAACTTAAACAATCCCAGGAATTTTCGTTTAATAACTCAAAGGAATTTCTCAAATTCCCCAAATCAGATTCTCTCGTCAATTATTCTACTCCCAGTATATTCATGACAACCAATTTAGCGGCTAATTAAATGTAGTTACTGACCTAATTTCCATTTTATTAATTCCACATCCCCGTGTACCCTTGGAGACCGACTACAAAAATGAATTTAAATTAAAACCCCAGATTATATTAGAAAAAAAAAACAAAGCGATCCGTCTATCAATCCCACTTGGAAACAATTCATTTTGCTTTAATTAAACTGAATTGATATTCAATTCAATAAATCTGCACCATCACCACTACCGCTACCGCCGCCGAATAGCCCTCAAATAATAGACAGAAAAAAATGGAAAACATCTTAATTGGCAAAGATTTTTGTTTTTGTATTTTTTATTTAACTATCAACGCCGCCGCGCCACCGGTCGCCATTCGATATCTCATGATAAACTATCGAGTAGCTACTTTAGAACAGACTCAACCAGCATCAACATAATTGGCCAGTGGACGGAGGAAGGGATGCAGGGGCGGTTCTATCAATGCACGTTTAATTTTTTTTTATGGATGACACGCTGGGTCGTTATCGCCCGGCGACTACATACTCGCACATGTAGTGAAACACCTTTACAATCATAAAAGCGCGCGCCGAACGACAAATCGCGCAGCAACATCGCGGTTAAGTCAATTATAATCAATTTAAATTCATTTGAGCGGAATTTCATTTTGTGTAATCACGGTCCGTTGTGCGGACTTGCTTCGAATTATAAATGATGAATGAGGGGATTCGAGGTAGAAAAGCAAAAACAAACAGTGTGTGCGCTTTGCTTGTTTCTAATTTAATTTTGTAACTTTTATCAGCATGGTGGCTACCGAAAATTTTGCTGAGAATAATCTGCGGTGCAGTGCATTCACCCGTGATAAAAGAGGAGAACTTCCTTCCTCCTCCCATCTAATCCATGTTCGTCTCTTTTCTTCTCCTTGTGAGATTATCTGTCTTTGGAACTCGAGTACCTATACCTACCTAAACTGATGTTAATCGATTTATCTGAAATAATTCAATTTGAACAATTTGACAGGTATTAAATGCTGATTTATAATCCTTTTTGACCGTCGTAAGCCTCATTGGGCTAACACACACACACACACGCCCCAAAGAGTTGTGCTGCTTCTGCTGCTGCTGATGATGACAATGATGTTGATGCAAATTGACTTACATACAAAGCTACCCCCACTGTTGCGTCATTATGTTCTTCTCAGAGCAAATCCCGGTAGGAGCAGATACTACTGCCTGCCTGCCTACTGATGGGTATGTGGAGAAGGTAGGTCCAAGAGGGCAACGAGTTGTGTGACTAGAATTTGATATGGGTAGACGCTGTGATTGTGAACGGTAGTAATTGCGTTTTTATTTTGCGAGCAGGACGTTTTATGTGTTATTACCGGATTACCAGATGTTGGCAAATCGAAACGATGCGAGAATAAAAAGATTCAGACAGAAAGAGTGAATGATATATGGTATGTATGTAATTGTGGAAAGGAAGGGAATCAAATTTAACAATACAAATGGTGTAGTTTCAAACGTGAATCGAAATTAAGTGTAAAGAAACGAGGTTAAGTGTTACATCAGTAAATTGAAAAATTTAGTCGAAATCTTACGGCAAAAGTTATACAAATTCTTGCCAAGCATATATTAACTTTTACACAGATCTTCAGAAAAGCAGTTGCAGTCAAGTTTTAGCTTTGAAAGTAAATTAAAAAAATAGATAGCTAACGATTCAACAAACTATTTAAAAGTTTACACGTTCGCGGACAAGACGTGCATATGCATATGCCGTCAATGGTTGAAGAAAGTAGCGGGTCATGACGGCATATCCCGTCAAATAATTTTAGGTCTTTTGGGACAAGACGGGATACTTCGACGAGAACTACAGTATATTCCCATATTCCAGCATTATTTGTCCTACCGGAGACGAATTTTAACTTCACTGTGATCTGCGGAATCATTTTAATCTTTATACAATATTTGCACAAAATAATCTTAAATATCTCTCAAAATGCTGGAGATATGCGTGTGTTATTCTAGCGTTCCCAACCAAAAATCATGGTGTCCACGAAAGTGTTAAACTGATCATTAACATTTATCAACCGATCAGTGATCTTTAATAAGATTTGGTAAACCAAGATTACTGCAATGCAAACGTCCAGAGGTTTTCAAAAGGATTAACTTTTTATGACAGATCGTCGAAAGCTTTTAGGTGAATTGATTAAACATACTTGTAAATTATCTTCAAAAACGATCAGTGATCTTAAAAAAGGTAAAACCATCGCAAACGATCGGTGAGCTTCATTAACTTGAGTCTTATCCCAGATGCTTGCAAGCGATCACTGATCTACAAACAGATGAGGTTACGTTCAAAGGCTGAGCCATCATAAAACACAAGGCATCATAATGGGACATCGCGATCCCCTGGGACCATCGTATTATGGTACCTTAACCGAAACATTTCCGTCAAAACATTATTTTTCCCCAGTAAAATTTAAAGATTTTATTGCCTCTTCCAATTACAGAAGTAATTCCCTAAAAATTTCTTTCGAGAACAAGTAATAGCCTGACAATCACAAAGGGTATGTTCGATATCCTCCGATATTCTCATGTCATTGCAGTATCTGCATTCGTCCATGTTTGAAAGGCCCACCTTTTTGGCATGTTTCCCCAAGAGACAATACCTGGAGAGTATTGAGAGTATTCCTATTGCTACACTTTGTGGTCTATTGCCGTCCAAAGAGCCTTGAATACCCTGTGTCCCTCTATTCTTGACTATTTGTGGTCTGCCATACTTATGATTGTGTTGTTAAGTTTTGCCCTGATGCCACATGAGGGCGGTGCTATGTTCGTAACTAACTCGGTTATAGGAAGTGCCCCCCCCCCCTCCCTTCCTTGCTAGCTTATATGCAAGTTCATTTCCCTCTACTCCATAGTGTACAGGAGCAACTAGCTACCAGCATAGTTAGACCCTGTTCCGGCTGCTCAGTGATTTGACTTTTGACATCCTTCTACAATTGCCGAACTAACAATACACGATTCTAGTGCTCTGAGCGGGGCTTGACTGTCGATGTACATGATGATAACCTAATCTCTTATTAGCTTTGTCACCGAAGCGTCGCTCACATCACAGCTAGGACCTCTGTCTGAAATACACTACGGGCGTCTGGAAGTCTAAGATACGTATTTAGCTCCGGTTCTCTTGAGTAGATAACCACAGATAAACACAAAATATCATGAATCTTCACTTCAATTAAGTCTTTGGTAATGGTGAACAGATCTTAGAAGTATGGACAATATTTACAGCCTTGTTACCGTCATCTCTGATCGACGATCAGAGTGCTGGACTGCTTAGACATACATATGGTCACAAAAATCCTGGGCACACTACCAAACATTCTGGTTATGTCCCCAATGGAGCTTTTTGCTGCAAGCTTTCCAAGCAGAGAGGAATGGAAGCAGGGGAGAGTGGTGACAGATTTTGAAACAACGGTATTCACCGATGGCCCAAAGATGGACTGCGGGGTAGGCGAGAGAATTTGTTTTCGCCTTTCGAATTTCGCTAACGTCTTCCAGGTGGAGCTACTAGCGGTCCTCGAGGCCTGTCACAATTGTCACAATATTCGCTATTATTACAGATATCCAAACCGCAATTATAGCCATCAATTTGGCAATCACCTCGTCGAAACTAGTAGCTTGAAGTCAGGAAAACCTAAGTCACTTGTGCAACCAGGCTAGAGTCACGCTTCTCTGGGTTCCAGGACAAAGTGCTATCGAAGGGAATAAGAGAGCCGACGAACTTGCCAGGTGAGCGTCAGCCCTTTACAGCTCATTTAAAGGCCATATACTCCCACACTTCTTCAAACTAGTCGGTCTCAGGTGGACCAGTCTGACAAACTCAGTCATATCCAGAAAAATATGGCCAAGTTACAAGAAATCAAAAACAAATGAACTGCTACAAAGAACCCGCGTAGACATCGCTAGAGTAGTGGTAGTTAGTACAGCGCACTCGCCTATAGGGGACCATGTAGCCAAACTTGCGATCCCTCACAATAGTTTCTGTAGTAGCTGCAAAGATGAAAATGAGAAAGAGCCGCTTATTCACATTCTGTGCAAGTGTCCAGCTCTAGCGAGATCCAGGCAACGCATACTGGGCAAACTTTTCTTCTACGACCCTAAAGTGATATCCGGGAAAAGGGTTGTAGAGCGGATCCTCTTCCTAAACTCCACAGGGTGGATATAAATATCTCAAAATTACATCCGAATGAACGGATCACCTGAGGTTGTGGTATCTAAACGGTGCTCTCTATGCGCTTTTTGGGTTTTTCTTCAATCGAAACCACCACTTCTGATCGACGATCTTTAGAAAATTAACCAATGGGTTACCATTCTCTTTATTTAAACTTTTAATGTACTTTCAAACATTCCTGTCAACTAGATTTCGATCTAAGTACAGGATAGGTAGAAGAAAAAAAACTGAGTACCAAAAACAAAAACCCACCAGCAGATTTATTCATGCCACTCGATGCTGATAAGCTGTACAGAGCAAAGGGTATTGAATTTCAATTACAAAATGTCTGGTAACCCGATTTCATTGCATCCTGTCAGACCAACCATGGCCACTTTGAAAAGCATACAAATATCTATAGCAGAAAACACTTCCCAATACACATTATTAATATTGTACCTAGTCATGGAAAAATATCAGCGTCTTCACCGTTATACATACGAGTACTTATATCGCATAATACCGCCCCAAGACTGCAGCGTTGGTGGTGGTGATGATGTTCTGCCCTTGGGCATAAGGAATAGAAAATACGCATCCACCATTATTACTGACGTCAGCAGTCTGCTCTCACTGCTGCTATTGCATTCCTATGTATGCTCAGTATCTGAAGACTGCAGATTTTTCCTTGTCACATGTAACATTCGTACCTACTTTTAAATTTCATATACGTACATACATACATATATAGAAACAAGAGTAAAAAATGAAAGCACTCTGCAGGACATGCTATTTCCGATGCAAAGGACTCAACATTGCAAACGAAATGGATTTTAATTGATTTCATTTTACCACACCGAGAAAGGACACGAAAATAGACATGTAATGGAAAACAATATGGAATTGTATACCATTTTTCCAGGTATAGACCAGCTTATTGACCCATCCGACCGTGAATGGGTCGTGAATGGTATTGAATTATGTAGAACGTTTTGACATTTATGTTGAAAAGCCCCAAGAGATAGTTTTATTTTGGTTTCGATTCAATTACAAACCAAGGTCTGCAGCAAGTTCTACATATAGAAATGTAATTGGCATGACTTAAACAAAAAAGGCGTACCCAGTATTTTTTAGTTGCGAAATACCGGTTGCAATTCGATAGCATTTAGAAGTTAAAATAAGTGATATCCTTTGACAATGTTATCTTTTGTAATTACGGATCCGGGGGCACCGTGGTGTACTTTGTTTATTTATTTTTTTGTTTTTTTTTATTTAGTTTACCAAAATCCGAGCAATGGGCGAACATAGCACTGAAAACCGTTTTTTACGAATCTTCAACCAATTTGAGGGAGCCAAAAGTATATTAAACTTGGAACTTTTTTCACATATTCTGACACCTAGGATCCCAATGAGAGGTATTAGATTAAAAAAAACTAACTTCTTTTTGTGCCATACTCAATGACACGCCCTACTGTATAGCAACCTGCTTTCAGACTCCCGAGCCTTTATGATGAATGCATCCCGAATAGAGTCTTGGTTTTTCTGAATAATGCGGTAGAATTGATCCTTTAAATTTCGTAGGTTATTCATATCAATATGTAGCGTTTCACCACACGTGTTACCAATAGTTTGCCATCTTTGATACTACCAGTCCTTATTCCTCAACTCATACAAAAGCAGTTTTTTTCGAAAGTCTGGATTCTTCGTAATGGCTGCAAATCTTGATTATGAAGTCAGCTTGTGACTTGAGCGTGTTTGTCAGGAGTTTTGGTAGTCCGGTTTCTTAGTATATAGCGAAACTAGGCGTATTTAGGGGAATATTGAAGAATTTTTTAATAAAATTCCTAGAATTTTTCGATTTCATCGTACTCATATGCCCCCCAAACTTGGGGAGCATTTTCAAAGAGTTGACTTTACCACTGCATTAAACACCTTGTACTTAGCCGATGAAGTTATTCTTTTGTTTGAGAACACATTTTTCCACGAAAAGTTAAGCAAGCTTTGAGAGCTTTTGGCTTTTTCGGTTAGGTGTTTGTTGAAGTCTAACGCTGGATTCAGTTTCACTCCCAAATATTTAACCTCTTTAGTTGTTTCTAGGAGATGACCATCGTATTTCCATTGCTTTACATTGTGAAATCTTGGGGATCGCGCATAGACCATCATTTTTGACTTCTCTGTATTAATTGACAGCCCCCATCTCTTGCAGTAACATGACCGGCGATTAATCATTAATTGCATTTCTTCAGGTGATTCAGAGAGTATTACGAGGTCATCTGAATACAACACAACATTAATGGTTGAATTTCCAACTCTTACTCCTCCGGTGAGATCATCTACTATGTCGTTTATAAACAGAGAAAATAACAATGCACTGAGCAGACAACCTTGTTTCACACCAGCATTTGTTCCAAACCATCCTGAATAGATTGTGCCATCCCACACTGCTGCTTTTGTATCAGTGTACATTTCCTTGATCACCCTAATGAATTTTGAGGATATGCCAAGTTGTGAAAGATTATAGAAGAGAGCATTTCTGTTAATTAGGTCAAATGCCGCTTTGAAGTCTACAAAAAATGAATACACTTTTTTATTTCTGGCATGAAAAGCTTTGACAATGGATGCGAGAGTAAATATCTGACCAATCGTTGAATAATTCTTTCTAAAGCCAGCTTGAAGGTCAGATAGCACATTTTTCCGTTCAACCCACTTTTCCTGTCTTTCTACAAGAACACCGCGGAATATTTTTGACAAGACATTCATGAAGGAAATTCCTCTGTAATTTTCCACAACGTTTAATAGTCCTTTTTTGTGTATAGAAAAATGTACCGACTTTTTAAATGAGGAGGGGATATCCGCAGCGGAGAAAACTTTATTGAAGAGAGTTTGCAGGTTGTTATTAGGTAAAGGTGTTGCATTTTTAAAAAAAATCGTATGGGATACCGTCTTCACCTGGAGCATTTCCATTTCTCGCATTTAGAATCACGGCTTGTATTTCTTCATTTGATATGTCAACATCTAGTGTTTCATCAACAGTTAACGGTTCAGCATAGGATAGCATTAAATTAGAATCGTTGGAAAGAAGGTGCCTAAAGTGAGCTGAAAGATCTTCAGCAGATACACCTACTCCGATTTTATGGTTCATTCCATTGATCTCCCTCGCGCTCTTCCAGAAATCTTTCGAGTTTCTAATTTGGCCTAACTATTTGATTCTTAAAAATAGCTCTGCATATGCTCAAGTCAATGTTTCCATTCAAAAGCTCGAACGCAAATAACGCTTCAGACAATTCTCTACGCTTAACAATACTGCACATAAAGCTTTAAACGATGACAATAAGGAGGCAACACAAAAGAGTCAGAGCTCCAACCTAGACCTCTCAAATCGAAGAACAGAAATTGCTTTTGGAAGATCAAAGGCTTCAAGTAGTAAGATCACCGGCTTCGACTTAACCCTTATCCTGTACCTACTTAAAAAAAAAACACGTGGTGCATCAAATTTGCCCAATACATTTTTTTAACTAGCTATCACAATTTTCACATAAAGTTTTTTTTTCGGAATGCCTTTTACAAATAAATTTTTAAACATTTTGAACATATTGTTGAATATTTTCTGTTGTTGGAGCGATTCAGACATATGTCGCAGCAAGCCTTGCTGGCCTTGAACTGCTGATCTTTCTTAAGCACTGTGAGGAAGAGAAGTTCGACGGGAGATTTCCCCTTGAGCCAAAGCTTCCACTAAAAAAGTTCCAATGTCTGAAATTCCGGTTTTCCGGTTTTTCTGCATTACCAGTTTATAGTGATGCAAAATGCTCATGCGAGAATGACTACACCGTTTTTCTTCGGAACATATGCAACGAGAGTTGTACTGTTCATATCAAAAAAGAAATGGGAAAATGTATCCGGTTTTGATTTCAAATGCAAAATTTGTGGCAGCAAACATCTGTTACATTTTCGCACTAATCCAACTACCTACCATCCGTTTTATTATTTGCAATTCGATTCCTAGTTCATGTAAAGTAAAAAAAAAATTATCACAAGTATGTTAATGTTTCTATCTTTCAAATCTTTAAGGTGGTCTCGAACTACTTAACTTTAGGTGGCGCTACAGCTCGGGGGTGAACCTGGGCCTGCCTCTCGCAACCATTGTGTGAGCTTATATTTTTGCACGAATGGAAGACACCTACAGTTTTTTTGCCGACTCCCAATGGCCAGTTGGGAAGCTCATTGACAAATGATACCTTTTGATGGCTTGTCACACATTAGAACCTTTTAGGTGTTGGACCCGAGCTGGGAATGACTGTGTACTGCGTGCGATAGAAAAAAAAAGTATTGTAGTATTGTGGCAACACTGGAAAACAAAAGCACTGTAAATCAAAAGTAAAAAATAGAAATAAGAAAAGAAGAGAGACTGCCGGTTAGGTAGGGATAGAGTAGAAAGCAGAATGGTAGAAGAGGTCATTCAATATTCGGAAGTGCAAACGAATGAACGCCTTTTAAAAATATATAATAAAATTTGGTAATAATAAAGTTGAGTTTTATTTGATTTTTAATTATCAGAACAACTCTTAAAGTATTTGCAAGTTAGAATAGAAATTCAGAGTATTTTTTTTTCCGGTCGTTAGGGTGAGTTTTGTTCAGTGTGTACACGCACGAAAAATTCACTCTTGCGGAATTGGGCCCCGGGTCTACAATTTATATCCTTACCGGTATAAAAATTCAAATTCCAGATTAAACTTTTTTTTCTATCGTACACAGTGCTGGAAAAACATATCCCACGATATGTTACTAATTGCTCATCCAAACCTAAAGTAACACACTCATCTGCATTCGATGTTTTTCGTATATTACATTCCTAGCTATTCCAGAAAATCCTTATTGGGGCGAGTTTATCCCGAGCTCGTCGTTCACTCCTGTCAGACATTTTATCGAAATGCATAACTATCGATATATTCTGAAATCTTCGAGGACTCATTGTAGGTTTGAAAATTCGTTTTCGCTTGCAGTTATGCTACAAACTTTCTAAGGCCTCTCCGGACTGAAAAACCAGACAGCAAAAGTGGTCATAGGATTCGATAGAAATCGCATCAACTCTAATCCTGAGGCGGGATTATCGCACTCGTTAACGAGTTACACGTTGTCGAAATGTGACGATTTGGGATTACCGCTCACGTTATCGAGTGTAATTTTACGTATCATTTACTCGATCATTCGATAACGAGTCCTACTCACTCAATCGTTATCGAGATAGGTAATTCGGCCCCAGGTTTCTCTGAATACAATTTCTCCTGAAAACATAATCTGAGGAAACAAAACACTACATAGACACCTTTAATGTTTGTCATCTGGACAATAATAACGATGACATCTGGTTGTAAAAACAAATGAAAAACCAATTTTATATCGGTAACTCGGGAGAGGGCGTGATATACATATGTAAGTCGGTCCTGGGGAAATGCTCATAAAATGTGTAGTGTCAAAACAAAGTATGAGGGACTAAGCTAACAGAAGTAAGTATAAGTATACCTAGATAATATTTTATGTAGAACATAACAGTAAAATTGCAGTCATTTACAAATAATAAAGCATACTATCGACAATGTGGGCAATTTTGACCCACGAATACAACGTAAGTTATTTGAAAAAATCTTATCATAAAATCGCATAAATGAACAAATATGATAAAAGCTTATTAAAGTTGTATTTATTTCCTAAAAAACAGATTTCAAAAAAATTCAGGTTCAAATTTTCAAAAATAAGCGATATACGTAAAAGCTACGAAATGTGGGTTTGGGCAATTTTGACCCATGTCTAGATACAGGAAAAGGGGTAAAGATCAGTTACTAAACATTAAGAAGAAAATCAGGTAGGTTAAAAATAAACGACCAAAAATGTTCCGAAAAAGATTCTCCTATCAGAGCTATTAAGTCTAGGAAACCCTTTCCCATAAAAAAAAAATACGTACGCTATCAGCCATACAAGCCACCACCATTTAAAGCTATGACTACCATTTAAAAGTGTAAAAACTTCCAAGAACGTGACAACACAATGTTTAAAGTGCAACTTCTATGGACAAACAACTAAAGTTGCAACCAATTATTGAGGAATGTACTCGTATACAACGAAGCAGTGCATCTTCTTATAGAAGACTGCAAATAGAAAACAACAACACGCTTCATCATTTATTATTTCTGTCAAAACACATTCCAAAGGTATACACTCTTCGTAGCCGATGATGTCTTGAAAGGAAAGAAGGAAATCGTGCAACTTCCGAATATGGAGAAAAGAAATTTTCAATTCCATTTTGCAACTTGATGCACAAAAGGATCTCGAAAACCCACAAGGACTAGAGCACAAGAAGTGGATTGCATAAATCTTCGGTCCGCATTTGGGTATGCTCCAAACAAAGAACAAATGCTTATGTCGCGACGTATTAGGTCAAGAATAACACTGCGTTAGTGTCAAACGGAACTTAATCAACAGTATTTGGTCATTGCCGTAGATTACAAAACAACGCACTGTTTACTCCAAACGATAATTCTGTAATAAGCCGTAAGATCCCTGGAAATTCCCATTCACCGTCCTGGTGGTAGAAGTGTCAAGATAGCGTGAAACAGTAAATCATTTCTAATGCCCCCAGCGTTGACGCAAATTGAATATGAATATAAGGTCTTTGTAAGCCAATCTTACAAGGCGATAGCACAAATTTCCTGTTGGCTCTTGTGGAACCACCCGCCGCGTCGCCGTTTAAATCAAAAGCTGGTCTAACACGTGACTGTCTTTTTTTTTTTTTGGCTAAACCGAAACAACGAATGAAAGAGCAAAAAGAGAAAGACAAAAAGCAAAACGAATGAAATAAGCAGCTGATACCGGCATTAGTAATGTAATTGGCTTCGTGTTGCATTTTAACGAAGCGCATCCGGTTCTTTCCGTCACGAAGGAGGTGCATTTTTTTTTGTTTTTTGAACTTCGTTCAGATTTTTTTCTCTGTCGTCCGTTGATGATGGGAGTAGAAAATTGGATAAAGCTGTTGCTAAGAGGAAGATGGTTATTAGTTAAAGATCTCTTCTTTCAATTTATTTTTGACAACAACAACGACGAAAGCGATCAAATGCGGACCGTTGTATGAACGGCCTTAACACCTCGACCGTCATAGAGGACAAAAGGAATCGATGGACTTTGGACATGGGCCGGTTTATTCTTCTTCTGTTTCTTCTTCATTTTGCTTTACCTGACTTTGATCTTGAATTGCAAAAGAAAAGAGATAAAGAAACTGGAATTTTCATGAGTCAGTTGTGCGTGCGGATTGACAAGAATTCGATTCGATTCGATATTTAAAAAAAAAAATCCACTTTTTATTGTATACAACTATTTTAGATATCGGTAATGATGTACATATGTTTATACAACATTCGATGGGTACTAGTTCACATCCTCTTGAAGGTTTGTTTACCGTTCGATTATTATTTATGCTTACTGTGTCAAGTAGAACAATGCAATTGGAAATGTGGTTGTTTTGTAGGTAATGAATCGAGCAGTGCAACTGTTCTGAAGAAAATAAAAAAAAATCCGGTCAAGTGCAAGTCGTACTTGCGCAGCAAATGTTCCGTACTATCAGTTATCTTCTTCTAATATATAGAAATCTCATGTCACGGTGTTTGTGGTCGAACTCCTCCGAAACGGCTTGGCCGATTTTTATAAAATTTTTTGTGTATATTTGCCAGGTATAAGAAATCATCTTAAAGTATATTTTATTCCGCTAGGTGGCGCTGGAGTCAAGTTATTAACAACTTCTATATTTATGGATAAAAAAGGCTCATATTCACCATATACATATGTTGGTTCATTGCATTGGACCCGACAGGTGGCGCTGGAGTCAAGTTATTAACAACTTCTACATTTATGGCACAAAAAGGCTCATATTCACAATATATGTATGCTGGTTCAGTGCCAAAAGAGAAAATTATATAATAAAATCTGGACCCGATACGTGGCGCTGGAGTCAAGTTAATAGATGTATATTTATATGTTTGTTTTTCTTTTATTCCCTCGGAAACTACCCTACCGATTTTGGTAAAAATTTTCAGAGTATGTACGTTTTTCTTAATAAAGAAAACAACAATAGAATACATCAGTGCGGTTACTCAACACCCGGTGGTTTTGCTACCTGTCATTCAAAATTTCTTAATTTCAGGTGAAATGTGAATGTGAATCATTTTGGTCAGTTAATATAGACAGACAGATAGACAGATAGACAGATAGATAGATAGACAGACAGACAGACAGACATGCAGACAGACAGACAGACAGACGGATTTTTTTTTCTTAGCTTTTTAAATTGTAAGTTTAATTAAAATTCAATACTTTAAGTTAGGTTACGTCGAAAGACATAGTATAAGTAGTAAGTTTAGCTTAGAGTGCCCGTGTGGGGCCAGTAAGTTAGAGTACGATTGTTAAGTTAGTTAAGCTAGTTTTAAGCACTTTTGTCTAACATGTAAGGAATACTTGAATTAACAAATAAAAATGCATTTAAAATGAAAATGAAACAGACAGACGGATAGACAGGCAAACAGACAGAGAAACAGACAGACATAAAGATAGATAGACAGACAGACAGACGGACGGACAGATAGACAGGCAAACAGACAGTCAGACAGATAGTTAGATAGACAGGCAGACAGGCAGACAGGCAGATAGTTGGATAGACAGACGGACGGAAAGACAGACAGATAGATAGACACATAAAAAAAAAATTAAGTTGAAAAACAGAACAGCAGTGATTGCTTCCTACTTCTTTTCTATCATACCCGAATAACTTTTTGCGCGGCCAATCTTGAAAAGTTAGGTGGAGTGAAGCGCGCCCGGTTCAGCTAGTTTTTACACAAAAATGTAATAGATTTATGTTGATAGATATATGTTACAAAAAATCTACAAACAAAATATACATGAAATTTACGCATGTGCATCAGATTTTATTCTTCATTCATTGAATTATATTTAATGCGTGGAATTTGTCTATCTGTGGCTGTACACAAATTCAATTATTCTCAATGTAGTAAAAGTAGAAATGCCTATATTATAATATATCAACATCAAGACTTCTTTGTGTGCACAAATGAATGGTTTTAGTATAAGCTCAATGCTATTTTTTGGGGCATATTTTTAGTATCAACCTTTCAGTTTTTACTCTCACACATACAAATGTCCCTACACGTATCCACTTTTATTTGATTGTGGCGGGGTTATATCATTTCTAGATATTTAATGAAATGGGTAGTTGAAATTAAAAAAAAATAAAAAAAAAAACTATCGAACGTAGGGCAGTCCTGATAGTTTTGGTTCAATCTGCACTTTATTCTCAATGTTTGTGATTTTATTCAGATATCTCCGAGCGATAATTTTAAGGATAAGGTAGGTGGACAACAATTTTTTACGGTTTTTTTTTTTTGAAAAAGTGTTGAGAAAAAAGTAACACAAAAAAATATTTCATACTCGTGCTTTAACGAGTTTTCATTTGACATTCCTCAAAATTAAATTAGCGTCCCAAAGTCGAAATTCAACTTCCGACTCAAGTTAAGGTTTGTGTTGGGGCCACTAATTGCGACAACTGTTCCAAATTTGAAAAGTCTACGTCAAATGGTTTCTGAGAAAAAGGCATGTGACAGACAGACAGACAATGAACTGAGTCTATTAGTGTTTAGTTTTTGGGTACGGAACACTCAAAAGATCAGAGAAAAAACCATCACGATAAGTTTATAAAATATCCAAATTTCGATGATCTAGGACTCCCAGATCAGATTCAAGAATCTAAGACGGCCTTCAGCCAACAAAAATTAACTATGTTATTATGTACATATGTATAAACAAATTTTAAGCTTTTTTCATATGCAAGATAAAATAGTCAAACTAAATATAAATAAACGATCGGAAAGTCATTGAAAAAAAATGTATCAGTGTTTGGAACTTTAAAAGATCAACGGATATAAGATCAGCATCTAAATATGTCGAAGATTAAAAGACCTACCAAGTGATAATAAAAGATCAAAAGTGTTGAGTGAAATTAGGGGAAGACTGAAATATCATGACAACAAGGCTTAACAGATTATCGATTAGAAGATCCACCAAGAGATGCCAAAAGATCAACGGCTGGCTAAGAGATCGGTAAATAGAAAATCAACGAAGATAATGGAGACTTAAAAAACAGTGATTAAAAACAAGGCAGCACACTTTAGCATAAGAGACCAAGAAGACCATCGGCTCAACGATCGGAAACATGTGTATCTATGTGTGTCTCATAGAAAAATGAGGGACAACTAAAATAGCCGTAATTACGTCAGACAAACAGAATGACAGCATTTTCATTTCATTTGCATTCCACCGGACTAAGGTTACGTTGCAACGAAACCTTGATCTTGAAAGTCAATACAGATTCGAGGAAAGCACAGATAGGTGCATGGATACATATGACAATATTATTACATAAAAGTTTCCACTTTACAAAGTTTTATGCAAATAATATGTAAATTTCCATTTCCAAGTAACATGATTATAAGCGGCTCTCACACGTTTCTTTGTAAAATAAAAAAGGTCCAAACAAAAGTGAAAAACACGAATGCAAATGTACTGACAGTCTTTTCTTACTTTGTTTTTCGTCTTTTTAATTAAAAGAAAACCTTATTCAGAGGTCAATCCATATGACAGTCTTAAAACGTTATTATGTACTATATTGTATTGGTTGTATTGGTATAGTGACGGTGACTGTGACGGCTACTCTCTTTCTCGCACGTGACATTTTGATAAACACACGGCAATTCGGATGGAGACAGAGACAAAAACTGATTTGTTTACTCGGAATCAGAATCGGAATGCCAAACATTGCTGCTGCCTGACTGGCGAGAATCTAGCATAAAAATTAGATTATTGGAATTTTGTTTTGGTAATGTTGTGTGAATCGAACGAGCTACTATATTAGGGGTTATGACTGTTTTCGCTCGTTTGCGCGTTTGAATGCAACATGTACTTTTTAATGGCCGCGAAAACGATATACGAGTAGGTATGTATGCTTAATGTTAATTATTTTATTTATCTTTTGTGTCTAACAGTGGCTAATTATTTTTTTTTGGAGAGGTGGGCAAATTTTCAATTGCAATCAACGAATTTAATGTGGTGTTACATAATAAAGCTTTTATGATAGCTGATCATTATTTTGGTTTTATGCCTTTTTTTTTGGTTTGATCCTTTTTTTTGTGCAGGTCGGCTAATTTGCAATTCGTGAGTATTCCATAACTCCAATGTAAAAAGTTATTACTCTAGTACGTGCAGTGTATAATTTTAATGCATTTTTAAGATGTTAATTGGCGGGAAAACTGTAATAGGAAATGTGACAATGCGTTTTAGAGAATACAATCACTAAAGGAATGTATAGAGAATTTGTATTCACTACATGTCGTGTTTACGAATAAAAAGAAGACAATAGAAGCCCGAAATCACACTTTATATTTCTGAAAATGGTTACACGAAGTTCTAAATTTTACTTTAGATACCTAATTATGTGGGTAGCTGTGACGTAGTGAAACATTTATTTCTCACGAAATAGAAATAAGTTGATCAGTTTCAGAAATAAGTGTCAAAACCTACTGTGAAGGCATTCATTCTGGAAACGGTCATTCCAAGTTGTTGAGCATAATCTTATATTTGAGGGATATTCAAATTTAATATCCTCCTAATATTGTTTCACTTTTTGCTCCGACCTAAAATAAGATTGTTAGGTGGAAATCTGCTTATAGGGTCATTCCACGGTAAATCGCCGTGCCTATATGCGGAGCTCTGAACGACCCCCCTCGATTTGGCTCAAAATTGGTAAGATTACTCAATGGAGTGGTACAAATCATAAGGCAAAAAAGTTTTGCAGATTTCGATATAGTTTGCGTGTAACTAGTATTGCCATCTATCGGGGTTTTCCCGGACATGTAGGTACTCTTTTTCGCCTATGCGGGGAATGTCCGGGATAGTTTTTCTAAATTGTACGGGTTTTCCATTATTCATCAATTAAAATATTATGCTCATATTTATCATTTATTCCAAACAGAAAGAATGTGTGTCCCAAAATTCGCACAGGATTTGATTTTTTCGTCATTTATGCGGTAAATTGTTGTGAACGAAAAAAAAGACAGCGTGACAGCTGACATGGTTATTAGTTGTTATTATTATTATTAATGGAGTGCTGCTTGTTGAACAATATTTTGAAAAAAAATTAAGGATTGGCAGCTACTCTTCAAACAAAATTATCCTCAACGCTTTGTTATGGCTTTGATGGCTTTGTTAATCTGCAAGGTTGTCAAATTTGGGGTTCAGAAAATGCACGACTGATTATTGGGAAACAAATGCATTCACAACGTGTCACTGTTTGGTGCGGATTTGCGGCATTACCGGACTTTTCTTCTTTGAAAATGCGCTGCCTGACCAGCGGTTAATGGTGTTTGCTATCGCGATATGATAATCCAGTTTCTTGTGCCTAAACTGCAAGATCAAGACATATGCGGGTTGTATGAGAAACAATTCAATTACCTTTGTACAGTTGCACATTTTACTTTGAGGAAGTCTAAGGTTTATCCCAACAAGCCACGACCACCGACGAATGAAATATAAAGTGAGAACTATAAGTTATTTAATATTTCAGACATGAAGTACCGCCATAAATAGGGAAATGCATCGAAAAACCGCTCATAAATCAAAATTTCAAATTGCAGAGTTGAGAAGTAATTTTCCTAGCTGTAGTTAAATACCAATGGCATAATGTACAGTAGTTTTTTTTTTATTTTCATGCACACACTTCGCCACAGCATCAGTTGAAAGTAATCGATCGTAAACTTGAATTGTGAATCTGTTGATTTGTGCGAAAAATCGCACTGTTAAATAATTAAATTTATGTTTTTTTTTATATTATGCACCAAATTTTTTGTTATGGAGGAATCTGCGGCAGGTGTGTACTTTATTTAGAAGCTATTTTTACGTTTATTGGAGCTTTAATTTAATAGATATTGGATTTATTTGAAATGTTTGCAAATGGGCATTTTTTTTCTTGGTATTTTTCTTTTAATGGACCTTTTATTATATAATTCGGTGTTATTCGGTAACTTGTTTGGTATAAGCTTGTAGCACAAGATGTCAAGAAGCAATAGCAAAAAGAAACTGCTGCCCATAACTGCCCCCCTTGATTTTTTCGTCCCTGATGTGTGCCTAGTTTAATAAAAAAATTCAAAACTTTAAATCATAAAATAAATTATTTTGCTTGAAGGATCGGTTGGGCTGTGCATTATATCTAAAATACAGTTATATAATGTAATAAATGAGTATGAAAAAAATTATTTTGAAGCTAAACTGGATCTTTTTCAGAGCTATTTCCTCAATAAAGCCTCTTGCACGGAAGAAAAACTTAGAGAAAGCATAAAATTAGAGTATACCTTAATTTGACTGAAATAAGCTAAGTGACGCTTTTAAAGTTGATTCAGGCACGTATGACTCCATTAGCACAAAAAAAAAATTCAATGCAAATACCCCTATGTGCGTCGGTTGAACCTTCGTGAAATGACCCTATAGTAGTGTGAGCTTTTTTTCTCACTAAAATCAGTCGACGTGGCCGTAGTGGTTAGTGCGTTTGACCACTGCGCATGCTGCCTCGGTTCAATCCCAGCAAAAACACCTTAAAGATTTTACACCGTGCCACATCTTTCGATTGTCTGATAAGCAATCAAAGAGTATCATTTGTCATGAGAAGTTTCTCAACTCGCCGTTCGGAGTCGGCAAAAAACTGTAGGTCCCTTTCATTTCGTGGAAAAAATAACACGCACACACAAATGGTTGCGAGAAAAAAAAATAAAAAAAAACGCACAGCACTTTGCCAACAAAAAAAAAATATAAAAACAAATAAAAAACCACAAAAAAATTATAAAATAACACAGCACAAAAAAAATTACGTATCTAATTACGTAGCTAGAGTTAAGATAGGTTAAGTAGATGTAAGTTTTATTTAAGGTAGTTTTAAGCAAAAAACATGTCCTGTTGCTAAGTTTTTTTTTCTCAAACTTTTCTTAGCTCTAAAATTGTAACTTTAATTAAAATTCTATATTATAAGTTAGGTTACGTCGAAAGACATAGTATAAGCATTAAGTTTAGCTTAGAGTTCCCGTGTGGGGCCAGTAAGTTGGAGTAAGATAGTTAAGTTAGTCAAGCTAATTTTAATCACTTTTGTCTAGCATTTAAGATTTAATTAAATTGATAAATAAAAATGAATTAAAAATGAAATGAATGGTTGCGAGAAGCTAGGATTGGTTCTGTATAGGACTGCTGACGCTGTATATTATTTTGTCCCAATTCTTACACTATTAAAATGAATAAGTGCTTGTGTTGTGGGAACAACAGAATAAGAACGACGAACTTTTCTTACGAACGCATTTCCGATATTCCGGGGATTCCCCTATTTTTATGCATCATAGTATGAACATACTATTCATACATTATATGTTACACATTAACATTACGCACAACTAGCTCTGATATTTGTAATTTCTCACTCTCTCTTTCTTTTTTGCCCCAATTTGAAGGTCGCATTGCAAGCAATTCTGACGAAATTCGCAAGCAATTCGTTGCCCTCGATCCAATTCAAAGGTGCCCCGGTTTGAGAGGTTCGCTTGTATGAGCGCTTCATTTTGCAGGTTCCCCAATTAGAGAGAGTCCCAATTAGGAGCTTTCATATTGTATGTTATTTGATTAAATGGAATCTCTTATCGTGTACTGCTAATGAATCATAAGTCAAAATGAATACCAAGAATATATGTCAAAAATTCGCCCTTGTTTAGTGAAGTACAAAGATTTATGTATTAGCGTTGAGAAAAGTTTTAGGCCAAACGGTCGATCAAAGAGGGGAACAGACCAAAAATATATAATTGGCAAAACACCAACCACCCATTCTTATGGTATATCAGCCCAAATGACGCCGCCGCGCCATTTCCACTGAATTCATATTTAATCAAAAAAATGAAAAGAAAAAAAAAACTAATATCAAAGCGTCTCCTAGAGTCAATAAGCTATCTAAACATTCACAAAGCGGAAATATTTTTCGTCGTAATTCCTCTAACAAAATCTCACCATCCAAAGAACAAGTGCTGTCATTGCCAACTTCCAAAACAGTAGGGACAAAGCCCCATCCATATTCCTGTGGATTCCTCTTTAATCTGTGTATCAGAATATGCAACAAATTTTCTGTTGTCGCGCCAATGTTTATATCTAACGTCAAGCTGTTGCAAGGCAGCTATTGCACTAAATCCAAAATGCATCCATGAGATCCTGCTGCATTCTTTGGCTAAATAAGTCTGGTGCCGTCCATTGGCATTGAACATACCCGCGGAACAGGCTTTCCAACTGCTGCTGATGGCTTGCGCTTGCTTTTGTGTATACAATGAAGTGCGTTCGTTTTGCGATTTTGCCCATCCACCATCGACGTCGTCTTCGTCTTTGGTTGAACGAGTGGCCATAGTCTCATCCCCAACAACAGAAGCAGCAAAAGCCAAATGGCTAATTGAGGCTCTGCATACCACAGTAATTGATGGCACGCACACTTGCTAAAGTTTCCAATGGATGGATGGACGCAGAGGACAGCCAAGAAGATGCAGCATTTTTTTTATTCAGTTTTAAAGAAACAAAATAAAATCGATACCTTGTTGCACCAGCTACAGCAGCACACGGCAATAGATCGTGGGGTGACCAGCCCAGCCCACCCCAGTGCTGTCCGGATAGCCGCGCCACATCTATGCGGAATGCGAGTGCTTTGCTCGCCCCGAGAGCGTGGAGGCAGCACCCAGCCAACGGCTGTTGATATGAAGTTATTTTGTTATTTTGTCGCAATAGTCGCCGCTATAGCCGTCGTTTTTTGTTTTTTTTTTTTTTGCCGGACTTTGTGTGGAAAGTTTCGTTATGAACGTAATCAGGCCTGGGGGCGACTCGCGCGTTGTTTGGAGTAAACAATCCACCGGATGTTGGCGATGAGTCTTGGATTTTTGTTCGCTGGCTACGGTGGTGGTGACGTTGGTGTCCGGCTGCATTGATTCTTTGATTACCGACGAGTACAGAATTAGCATGGTTGCGTCGTATTAAAAGTTGGATTTTAAAATGAATGAAATGTTTGTAGAGTGGGAACGGAATAGATGGCTTAATTTTCAAATACTCCCACAAAAGAGCCTGCTAATACTCGTACCATGCGAACAGCTATTATGAGGGTAACGACGCCTATTCAAAGCTTAGATTGAGACCATATCGCCTCTATCTGAGAAACCACTAGTAAATACTATTTTCAGTTTTAAATCTAGATTAGGCCCACGAACTCCGGATCCACTTCGGGTCTTCTACTGGAAACTACCTAATCTAAACTAATAAGACTCCGTGAATCAAATTGAAGGGGGTATTGTGATCTTTTTTTTGTGGGCGCTAATAAACTTAAACGCATGATGACACAAAACAAAATTCACAGCCCGGGACAGATTAAGCCGTGTGCACGCGTCTTAGTCCCACAATCGTCACAGTTGTTTAGTCCGGGAAAAAAGCAGGGAAAAGAGGCGAAGAAAGACATAAACCAAAGAAGAAGTGAAACTCAATAAAAAAAAAATTATTTTCTTTTTTCTGAGCTCTTTATGGCGGCGGCTCTGTACACCGGCCGGCGCGGCGGGCGGTGTTCTATTATTAGCGAAACGGCGCTGAACGTGAGGTCAAGATCGTTCGTTGCCCGGGTTTCATCTCTACCGATCGAGATCTCTGCGCACACTCTGATCAGGCAGCAAGATCATCAGCAGATTGAGAGAGCAGCAGCATCCAATCATCATTATTGAAGAATGTGGAGACGGAAGACATTTCCAAAGTCGTCGTCGTCGTCGTCGTTGTCGTTCCTGTGGAATTCCATGAGGAGGATAATGACCTCTAACTGCACCAGCAACAGCGACTTGACAATCAAACGCCACACCAACCCCATTATTATTTCGCAATTGGATACGAAGAAATAACAGAGTGTTAGCTGATTTCACCGCATATCGCCAGATCCAGTTACAAATGATCATTGCCGCTGTCAATCAGAAATTGGTAGCAGGTTTCGGTTATAAATATTTTTATTGCTCGAGAGAGTTTATGTCACTCTAGTTTTAAAAAAATTTCCCTTGCACTTATGTACATATGTTTGTAAGAACGAGTACATGTGTCCATCAATTCAAGTCAATTGGTTTAGAAGGATTTCTACATATTGTACATATGTACATACGAGTACATACATGTGATCTCTGACTTTGTGTTTTTGTAGCGGTGGATGATGGGTCTAGACGGTCTTAATGCCTTTTGTTTATGGGATGAATGGATACCATTCGCCATAATCATAAAGAATTCTTGTGTTCTCCATAAATAATGACCTAACCTATAAAGTTCTTTTGTTGACGATGAGTTTTATTTGCTAAACGAGTGCGGGTCGGGTACAAACAACTCTGGGTTAGGTACGTTATAATTTTATAAGTATGGTACATCAACTCACTGGATGAACATTAATTTGTAAATACACAACAATCGATAAGTTCATATACAAATTATACAGATTGTGTGGACGTGAGTGCAAAAACGCTGCGCGAGAGGAGTGACAAATGCCAAAAACAGGATAGATTTACATGTAAAACTGCTCTTTATAGAGCAGACTTATCAGTAGGGAATGGATTTTGTTGACCAAGAAAGCTAAACAAGGCCAATTTATTCCGCAAAAAAGGCAAAAAAGGCATTTAATAATAAAGTTTTGTTTGCATTATTATTAACATTATAATAGCATTTGACAACCAAAAATATTTTGAAGTTCTCTGGCAACAATCGCTTGTGATTGTCTCTGAGGAAAACCTTGATCTCTGGATCTCTCAATATGACCAGAGACTAGTTGAGCCAAGATAAAAGATTTCACGTCGTGTACTTTAAGATTTGAGTCCAATTTGGAGTTTGCAGCGCCATTTCCTTAATTTGCAAAAAAGATCGCCGTACAATTCTTCTCATCTTCAGCCACTGGGCCTTTCGCTTGTTGTAATTTCAACTTGATCCCGTTCAAAGTCTTTAATACCTCTTCAGTAGGCCTTCCTTAACACTACGCATTGCACTAAGATCAAATGTTCAAATTAAAATACAGCTACTAGAACCCAGCTGTTATTTGTAATCTTTTAAATATGTGCTCTTTCGGGTCGCACAAAATTTTGCAATTGGCTTGAATCTTTTACCACGCCTTTGGGCATTGTCACTTTCAATGACAAGCAACAAAATATTTTGGGAATAGCATGCATTTTAGAGCACGTTACTAGCACTAGGTATGACTAGTATGTCACAGAATATGAAGCTAAATGAAAAGACGCACACTTACTAAAAAATACTTCACAGATGTCAAACGGTTTATCAGATGAAAAGTTTGTAAGACGGCGTCTCCACGAGATATTTTTCATGTCGGACATGTCTGGCAAGCACAAAAACGAGACAGCGAAAGGAACGTCAAATTTTATGTGGTGGGCATTTAATGTCTCGCCATTGCATTTGACTTCAGTTCACGGCGAAGAGATGTCGATGCCGCAAAATAAATACCGCATATGATGTTAAAAGATGTTAAAAGATTTAAAAAGAAAAAGAAAAAAAAGGAAACAAATTCTGGGTTAATCTGGTTTTTTATTAGTTATCAACTTTCATAATAAAAAATGCTTTGCGAAACTATCTCTTGAAAACAACCGTATCTGTCAAAATCTTCAATTGAATGAAAAATTTCGACGAAAGTGACAGCTTATGTCCAGACATAGATGTCGGGATGAAAATTCAGACAGAAATGGCAGGATAGAAGATCTGCCTTACCGGTTACGGTCTCCACTAGACATTCTCCAATCCCGACGTGAGCGCAGACATGAATAATAGCCGTATTTTATTATCGCCGATGATCCATATGATCAATTTTCATGATCCAAAAATTAGTTCGACTATTTCTCCCTAGGATACACTTTCGTTTGTGAATGTTGCTGTATTATCGACGATTGTCAAGGGTACATGTTGCCAGATTAAAATAAGAAATATTATTGGCAAATCTAAATATTATTAAATATTTCGAATAAATTAATTTTCTATTATTCTCATTTGATATCTGTTAATCAAAATTAACAATTACCTCTTTAACAATTAAAACGAGTGCATCAAAATTTCATTTAAAAAAAGTGTTCACTCGCATGGCAACTTCGCGCTCAAATAAAAGTGAGAAAAAAACGCTGGTCAGTGACTTGGCAGCACTATGACAATTGACATTTGACAGCTGCACATCAGCAATTTTCTCATTGAAATTAAATAAGTAAAATCTTTTTTTAATTTAAAAAAAAATTTAACTAAAATTTATTAATTTGTTTAATTTTTCAAATTTCAAAAAAATTTCAAATAAAATTTATAAATTTGTTTAATTTTTTACATTTTCTCGTTAGAATCCATATTTTTTTTTCGCCGCAATTGTTAACAAATGTCACACTTACATGTCATATATGACATTTCTATAACATTTTCGATAACAATCGACAACAAATAGTTTAGTAGCACATTTTTCTATCCAGGCTAAGGACCTAAGACTGGATAAGTATCAAGATTTCGTAAATCTATACAGGCTTAGTTGTTGTTGTATTGAACATGGAAAACATGTTGCGGAAACATGTTTAGTCTATATAGATTTGAAAAAAAAGCCAGATCAGATCACGAGCATAATAAAATACGACTAATGTCTCGTGGACACGCCGCGCCTTGTTAAATAAAACTGCAGCAAATGCCTGAGATCGCACGAACGGCACAAGAAGAAACGCATATGTATGTATGTATGCTGATATAAATGTATTTTGATTTAGAGTTGTATTGGTGTGTAGTGATATTTTTTATCCGCGCTAGTGTAAACAACGGGTGCAGTTATGTGCATGTTCAAGGGATAGAAAAACCTGCTCTTATACGGGGACACTAAAATTTCTTGCGTGTGAGCAAGGACAAATTGTGTTAAAAAGAAAGTGCACAGTAACGTTGAAATATAGCACCAAAAAGGGAGTGTGGATTAAAAAAGGCTAAATGGCAATATGAGTAAAAAAGGCAAATAAAGGCAAAGACAACAAAATCGGTTCCCTGCTTATCAGTAACCCATAAACCCAAAACACAAAAAAACTGGAAACAAAATTAAATCAACTTTAATGATAAAACTCAAAGTGAGCCAAAAATCGCATTTATCTCTAGAGTTTTTTGAGAGTAATTTTTACTTACAGTTACAACTTTACAATGCAAAAACAAAGTGCAAAATGTTTTTCGAACTAAAAACAAGAATGCAAAATCGTTACCTATACACATATGTGTACATAGATACAAAGTTTGTACACGTTATCAACATTTCATTCAAAGATGACAGAAACACATACCCACACACGGGCACCAGATAACCACTTCACCCATTTCATAGAACCCAGCCATATAATGTATTCTGTTTCCCTATCAGCAACTTCAAGTGACAACACACTATACCAATCGCTGTATATGCACAGCTTCACAATCTCATCGCTTCCTGAGCAGAAAATTTTCCACTACAATAACTGACGGAATTATAGAAAAAAAAAAACAATGTAATTTCATGTAAAGCGTGTACCTACATAATACCTACGCACACTTTTGTCAGACAAGAACAAGCAGTGCCTAGGCGCAGGCACCATCGCATCGTTTCATTCTAAAGCCATATGCACAGATTTAATTAGAAAATCCGGATGTGTACCGAATTGAATTGGTTTGAGGTGACCTTATCAGTCACTGCAGAGCTTCCCGTCAGACCTATCCATTTGTACGGTCTCTATATCGGTCTCTCTCTTGGGGAGATTATTAAAAACAAATAAAAATAATGATAGCTGCGCGCGTACTTTTTCATTGCAGCATTATCGCATAGGGTACTATAAAATGACAAAAAATAAAACAATAAAAATAAGCAAACAAGCCAAGGAGACTCTGGCCAGGCCGGACTGGCTTACCGACTTCGAGTGGATGGTCGAATTCACTATCTTAACTTAACTCCTCTATCAGTTTTGTTTTTGTTTCTATTTGTTTATCATTAACGCATAATTATTCTTACACATCTTTATAATGAGGGGTCGTCCCTTGGAGACAGTTTCGTGCAGCCATTCATTTGTTTACAAAGTTTAAGGAAGCAGATAACGTGCAGAAGAGAGTGCTGTGTATGTATCTGTCGTGTAAAACGTCAAAGTAGAGGCAATTTCTGTCAGTTCAGTGGTGACAAGTTTCAATTACGTTTGGGTCTTGTCTTATCAGGCAGTCTTATTTTTATATCGTCAGTCTTATTTAATATTATCGGAATTCGAACTGTCACATCTGTAATTCAATAGCCCTTATATAACACTCAAAGTTCACATTTATTAGTTTATTTGGATGCACAAATAAGCTTACATACAAATGTCTTGTCACTCAATTCGCTTGAAAGTTAAAGAATAATACCAAAATACTGCAAAAAAGTGACAGTTTATATTCCAATTGCATTACGATTTCGATTCCACCCTCAAGAGGTGCAATTAAAACTAAATAATTGACAGATTGTTACCGAATTGCTTGTTGGTAGTATAAACTTTGTATTTGGTATACAGATGAGTATACATAGATGAAAAGAAAATAAATCAAATGAGCTGTCAACGAGGATTTTTGGACTTTGTTCTCCTCAACTAGTGTAGAGGTTGCGACTTGCAATTATGTGTCAAATTTTAAATAATTGTTATCACAAAATTGCTACCTACGTGCTGAACATCACTTTTCAGACTCTTTCAGCACGTTTCCCAGAAGTTATCACAATTTCGTGGCAGTCACAGTTGAATGGTATATTTTGCGCGAGAATTGCAACCAACAATAGGTCTGTTTGGTGTGCTTTTCGTGATCCAAATGGGTCATCTGTCAAATAGTAATTAATTTGAAAAGTGGGGGAAAATCCTCTCAGAAACTTCTAATTGCACACACAAACAAAAATGAAGATTGACATTTCACGAATTGTCAGATGGCTGTTTGATAGATGTCCCTGGATGACCACATGGATGTGGTGTAGCACGATTTCGTAATAGGGGACATTTTTTGACACTCTCATTTGGCTCTCTATTCTCTTGATTTTTGACAGATTCCGTAAATTTACGTAATTTTACTGCACACCAAACAGACTTAATAATGTTAGTAAAAGCTATATTTATGTATACATATGTATATACACCAAGATCTATACATACATACATACATACATATGTTCGTATGGGAGGATGTCAATGTCAAAATATGGAAATAAAGTAAAATCTCCCATTACGGACAGCTCCATTAGACGGACAGATCCTTTAGACGGACAAATGTTCATAACCAATCTCGTATGTGTTAGATTGCATACATTTTACGTTCCCTTAACCGGAGGCCGTGGCCGTCCGTGGTGGTTAGTGCGTTGGACTACTACGCATGCTGCTCAGGTTCAATCCCAGCCCGGGTCCAACACCTAAAAAAAAAGTTCTTCACAGTTGCCACCTCTTTCGAATGTATGACAAACAATCAAAGAGTATCATTTGTCAACGAGCTTCTCAATTCGCCGTTCGGAGCAACTATAGGTCCCTTCTATTCGTGCAAAAATATAATACGCACACACAAATGGTTGCGAGAACCAGACCCAGGTTCACCCTGAGCTGTAGCACCACCTAAACTAAGTAACCGGACACTCCCTTGATCGGACGCGGACACGCATATCTGTTAGAAATTATTTAATTTAATTCCATTAGACGGACAAAAACAAAATAAAACTGGCTTCACACCGAGTGAAGCTGGCTTCTACAACAACAAAAAAAAAACGCACACATTTAGTACGGTACGGTACATTGTGGCTTTAGGGGGCGGCACGGCGGTTAAATATCATGCGTGTAGTAAAACTACTCCCTGCATATGTATGAACGAATGTATATCAATGTGTATCTTTGCGTGTTTTCTATAGCTCTGCCCCAGTGGGAAAAGTTGTAACTGCTTCCATGGTAAGTGCATATTTCTTTAAAACAAATATTGAAAATGTATGATCTTGCCAAAAGTAACGCCTAGTAAGCGAATGTGTAACGCATCGAAAATCTTATTTTAAATATTATTGAAATTTTACATCGATGCCATTACTTATTCGCTTACCAGGCGTTACATTTGTAAGATGTTTTTCTCTCAAAAGAATTCCTGGAATGAAAATACAGTTATTCTACTCAGACAAATCCAATCATGACCAACTCTGTCAGGAATTTTTTCGATGTTGCATCATTTGATGTTTGTTATTGAGCGGTGCAAGCACTGTTCAGTAAAATTAATAATAATAACAATAATTTAAGGAGGTGAGTAAATGCTTGGACACCAGAATGTAGTAACTAATGTTTTCAATAACTAACTTTAACTGCTAAGTTAACTGATTCTTACCACCGTAGGACGTAGTAATCAATGTTTTCAGCAATTATCATTCGCCGCGGAAATAAGGGATTACCGGTAAGCCAGTTGGTAAGTGCTTACCACCCTAGGACATCCCCATGTAAACGTAATCGATTCTGTAATAAGCAAAGTAAGCGCTGGTAGCTACAAATCAGCCCTTACAGAATCGATTCGGTAAGCAGTAATTTCCTACTGGGGCAGTATTTTGTAGATACCCAAACTCTTCGTCCCATTAAATGTTTAGGTAGGCGAACAAATACCGAATACAGAAGCACGTTGCATTAAACAGAAATATTCAAATACATATTTGTGTATGTACAGAATGGTGAGTACAGCCCGGGTAGTTAGGTTAGGTTAGGTGGCTATATGTATATACCCTTCTCGGTAGGATTCACGAGCGCTTGGAGTCATTTTTAAAGTTGGATAAACTTCCATATTTTATAAACATATGTATGTATGTATGTACAGTGTTCTCTCTCCTTGCGGACACCTCTCATAACCGGACACCTCTTATAACCAGACAGATTTCAAAGAACGGAAATAAATACCCGATTTTTCGTATAAAAAACTCTCCCATAACCGGACACGGACACCAATTTTCGTGACCGCAATAGAATATTGCTCTCTCTTAAGCGGACAAAAGAGATCTACGTATGGCAAACTTTTTACATACTTTATTTTGTATTTGTTTTGTTCTCCTCGTCTTAACACTTTGCAAAGTAACGAAACAAAAATTTAAACTGTGGAATGTGCCTTTACGTCATTATTACGTTCGCGGACACATGATTTTCGGTGGGGAACGCTTAGATAACACACGCATATCTTCTGCATTCTGAGAGATATTTTATATTATTTTGTGCGAATTTTGTATAAAGATAAAAATGATTCCGCTGGTTGCAGTGAAGTGAAACTATGTCTCTTGTAGGACAAATAATGCCGGAATATGGAAGTTTACTGTATTTCTCGTCAGTGTTCCCGTCTTGTCCTAACATATGTATCTAAAATTGTCATGACCCGCTTATTTCCTCAACCATTGACGACATATGCTGTCTTGTCCGCGAACGTGTTATCCAACAACTATGTGCATTTATAAATCCCATTGCATTTTTAAATAGGTTTGTATGATAAGTGTATGTATGTATGTATGTATGGATGTGTCATTTTACGCTTGATTACACTGGTCTGCAAAAAAAAAAGGTGTTCCTCTCTTTGACTATGATAGGTGTTTTTTTTACTAATTGAAGGGTGCTGAATCTAAATCCGTCAACGAAAATCTTCTATCACGTACAGATTTTGTGTAGCAGTATTTTAAATTTTTTTTTTTTTGCCTCAACCCCATATTTTAGGGATCCAACATTTGTCCTGTTCGTCAATCCTAACACCATAATGATTATAGTAAGCCTCTTTGATGAGTTCTGTTATAGCTCTCTTTTGAAATTTAAGCCTAAACTCTCCACAAATGTAGCAAAATGAGTCCGCAGCATTTCTTTACGATCGCGGCATATTTTTATTCTAGAAACAACAAAACTTCATTCGATCTAAGGTTTCATCAGCTGATAAATACTTTTTATTGTTGTTGCGTACAATGTATGCGTACAACTTACGGTAAATAAATTTTGTTAAAACACAAACACTTTAAGGATGTTGTTGAGGACTGCATCGATTGGTCTCAAAACATGCGTGAGTGTGTGCCGCCGTCGGCGCAGCGTAAAGAGTTTAACGGTATCATCCTCTTCCTTCAAAGTAACAGAAATACTTGGCTGATTTATTAAGCTTTTTACACAAAGAAAACTCTTAAATTAGCTTAATTTATATAAATATTAAAAAAAACAAAACTGTACGTAATAGAAGATTTTCGTTTTCGGATTTAGGTTCAGCACCCTTCAAATAGTGAGAAACACCTAATATAGTTGTTGGTGGCCGTGGAAAAAACGCAACTTTAAGTATTTTCTATTTTATTTTAAGTAACAAATGAACATTAATAGTTAAACATGTAATTTTAAGATTAACTGATAAACCATAAAAGGCAAAAAATGAATGTAAAAAAGGAAAAAAGAAAGAAACTAAAATTAAATTCTATTACTCCATCTTCTGCCACCAACTGCTTGATTTAAAATTCGTTTGACATCTCAATATTGTCTCGTTCACCACGAATGGCTGCGTTCAGAAAATGATCATCAGCAACAGGCAGCGTTCAGAAATTATCATATTATTAAGCGTCAGCAACATTTCCCCCCTCCGGTGAATCAGCCGCTTCTGCTGTTGATTTACCAACCTTCGACCTACTGACATCCAAGACCGCCAACTTCGCTACGGGTCTCTCGTACACACCGGTTGCTGTCCTCACGGTAGCTCTTCTTACTTGGCCATCATGGGCCCGGATGACTCCAACTACTAAGCCTTTTGGCCAAGAACCTCTTGGCAGATTTTCATCGACGATTATGACGATGTCTCCTTCTTCAACGTTCTTAACATTCTGGAACCATTTCGTCCTCCGTGTCAATGTTGGTAGGTACTCACGTACCCACCGCTTCCAAAACAAGTCGGTCAGCTGCTGGCACTTTCTCCACTCCTTGCGCAGAATTAGGTCCTTATCGCAGAAAGCTCCTGGTGACTTGCTTCCGTTTGATGACCCCAACAGAAAATGGTTTGGTGTCATCGCTTCCACATCATCACAATCCACTGATACATGTGTGAGTGGTCGTGAATTGATGATACCTTCTATCTCTATCAGCATCGACTGCAGGGACTCATCCGTCAACCTCTGATTCCGCATTACTTCTTTCAAAACGTTTTTAACTGACCCGACGAGTCGCTCCCAAACACCTCCCATATGAGGTGCCGCGGGGGGGTTGAAATACCATCTAGTTTCTGAGGTTGTGAATCTCTCCTGGATCCTGTTTTGGTCGATTTGGTGAAATGCCTCCCTGAGTTCTCGTTCTGCTCCTTTCAGGTTACTACCGTTGTCGGAGTAAATCTCTCTTGGTACCCCTCGCCTTGCCATAAAGTTTCTGATACACATGATGCAAGAGTCGGTCGATAGTGTATGCGCCACCTCTAAATGAACAGCTCTCACCGTCAAGCAGGTGAAAAGCACTCCCCAACGTTTCACTGACCGCCTACCAACACTGGTCACAATCGGACCGAAGTAGTCCACCCCGACATAGCTGAATGGTCGAGTATACGCTGCAAGCCTAGCCTCTGGTAGTGGCGCCATCTCGGGCACTGCTGGTTCAGCTCGAATAATACGACACCGCTGGCATTTTCGACGAACTAATTTTACAAGAGGACGTAGGCCAGAGATCCAAAACCTTTGCTTCACTTCATTGACTACTGTTTCCTGGCACTTATGGTGAAATATGAGATGGTACATCCTTACAATCAGATATGATATATGATGATCCCTCGGTAATATGATTGGACGTTTGGTGCACTCGTCGATACACCAGGCGCTGTCGATTCTTCCTCTCATACGCAAGACTCTATGCTTATCTATATATAGAGACAATTTATATAGACAATTACCTTTTGACAGTGTTTTTCCATTAGATAATATTGCAATTTCGTCGCCATATTTCTCCGATTGCACCATCTGAAATAGCAACAGCTCAGCTCGTTGAAGTTCATTCATCGTCAGCACACCAACAACCGTAGAGATTCCTCGTACCTTTGCCTTCAAGTTATTAACGTATCGCAGCACCCATGCCACAGCGCGGTGCAAACGTGTCCATGATGAAAACCGGTCTACGTTCAACAAGGGCTCCTCCGTCAAAGGGAAATGTATCGCCAGAAGATACTTTGAGCGCAACTCTTCTTTGTAGCATTCAGTCTCCTCCGGTGCTGGCCATGTAGTTTCGTACTGGTAGAGAAAGTCTGGACCTACGAACCATCGAGCACCTTTATTGAAAGAAGGCACCTTTGCCCACTTTGTCGCCTCGTCGGCCACGTTCAACTTAGTTGGGATCCAATTCCAATCATCCAATCTCGTCTTCTGCAATATCTCCGCCACACGAAACATCACAAATGGCTTAAATTTCTTCGCATCAGAGCGCAACCAGCATATGACGTTCTTCGAATCGGTCCACATGTACTTCCGCTCAATAGTCAACCTATTTGCATGTGCTTTTGCTAATGAATTCGCCAGCCTAGATCCCAGCAAAGCAGCCTGCAGCTCTAACCTTGGAATTGATATAGGTCTTAACGGTGCTACTTTACTTTTAGCACAAACAAGTGCACACCCGAAGCGGCCGTCTTCCATGAAGCGAAAATAAGCCACAGCAGCCATCGCGTCCTCGCTAGCATCGGTAAAGATGTGAAGTTGCACCTTTGCTCGCTTGCTAAATCCTTCAGGAAAGTAGCACCTCGGAATTTGCACCTCTTCCACCTTTGTCAGTAGCCTGCGCCAGCTCTCCCATCTTTCATGAAGTTCCGGGGGTAATTCGTCATCCCATCCTATTGCAGACTTCCATGCTTCCTGCTGCAACACCTTCAGTTTGACCAAGTAAAAGGCGAGAAAACCCAACGGGTCGAAGACGGACATGAGTACTCGAAGCAGCTCTCTCTTCGTTGGAATCCGGATCCCTCTCATAATGTCTTCCTGCATCTTTACGAACTGCAGCGAGAATCCAAGAATGTCTTCACTGGTGTTCCACCAAAGTCCCAAGACCTTCGTCGTGCATTTGTCTTCTATTAGGTTCTCCAGCATCTTATTTGCATTGCCGTCAGGTTCTTCCATTGCTCGCAGAACGTCCTTTGAGTTAGACAACCAGTTGCGAATATTAAACCCAGCTTTTGCGTGGACGAACTTCACGTCCTTCGCCAACTGGATTGCTTCCTCGATTGTTTCGACACTGTCTAACAAGTCGTCCACGTAATGGTGATTAATGATGGTGTCGGCAGCTCTTGGAAAGGTTTCAGCAAAGTCCCTTGCGTTGATGTTCTTAACATGCTGCGCAATACTTGGCGAACATGAAGCACCAAATGTTAGAACCATCATTACGTAGACTTCTGGTTGCCGGCTAGAAACACCATCCCGCCACAAAAAACGTTGACAATGCTGATCCTTTTCGCACACTTTAACTCGGTGGAACATTTCCTGAATATCTGCTGCTATCGCAATCCGATTAATTCGAAAGGCATAAAGAACATCTGTGAGAACTTTTAATTCGTCCGGACCCTTTAGAAGAACACTGTTTAAAGAAAACCCCTGTGTCGTAGCCGCTGCGTCCCATACCATTCGGATTTTTTCAGGCTTGTTCTGATTCCTCACTAAGAAAGTGGGCAAATACCAAACCCTTGGATGTTGTGTGTCGAGCTCTCGTTGATCCAGCTTACGAGCGTACCCCTTATCCACGAGATTCTTTATTTGATCGTTGACCACCCTCAATAGAGAAGGATCTCTCACAAACTTTTTCTCAAGGCACCTTAGCCTTTTGAGGGCCATTGGAAAACTATCCGGCGTGGTGATATTGTCGTACTGCCACAACAATCCGCATACGAAAGCATCTTCTTGCCTGTGTACTGTTTCTTCCAAGATCTTCTTCGCGCGAACGTCCTCCGCTGTCTCACAACAAGCACTCTCGATCCCTTGCTCCTCTAACGTGTAATGTCGACGCAACAACTCTTCCAAATCCTGATTGCATTTGCAGGCTTTGATGTGATATACGCCACCATCCTTTACTCCATTCGCCTCGCCGCCACTCAAACACCAACCTAGTCTGGTTTTGATTGCGATTGGGTCGTTCCACTTTCCTTCCTTAGTCTGCAAGGCTAAAGTCAGCTTCTGGTTGTTCAGCCCTATCAGGATCCCACACTTTGCCTTCACGAACGTGGCCAATGGTACACCGCTCAAATGTGGATACTGACGCTGCACCTCCTCAGCTAGAACAGTCTGCCTCGGCAATGCCAAACGCTGCACTGTACGAACATCTTGAAGCCGGTACCTTCTATCGCGATCGTTTGTAGCAGCAGAAATCTCCATCGGTACAACCATAGATGACCCCTCATAGCGAACGGTGTCTGCAGTCCATTTAAGACATAATGGTTTGGCTGTTCCCTCGATGCCCAAAGATTTCACTATGTTCTGTTCCACAAGTGTCAGAGAAGAGCCGGTATCTAAAAATGCGTACGTTTCTAATGACTTTCCATCGCCATGAAGTACCACTGGTATAATCCTAAACACTGTATTTCCTCCATCACACCTTTGATGAGCGTTGCACGGTTTCACTGGGGCCGATGAGTTCGACTGCAACAATACATGTACAGAACCCTTCGCAGTACTTCGACATTTAAATCGTTTTCGATGTCCAAGACAACTCTCACATATGCCCTTGTCCTTCACCAGTTCACATCTTTTTGCAATTGGAAGTGTTTTGAACTTACCACAATCCAACAGCTTGTGATCTTCTTCACAAATGAAACAGCCGTTCCCCTTTGGTTGTGTTGTCTCAGACATTTGCATTTCAGTGTGAGCATGCAATCCCGCTTGTCTCTTTTCGTTTTTATTCTCAAATGTAGAAAACGTCATCACCGAACTAGCTGCTTCTGCCATCTTGTAGAGCCATTCGCCAAAGCGCACTAAATTCGGTTCCGTTGTACCACGATGCAACGCCCAGTTCATTCGAATAGACGCTGGTAGCTTCTCCACAAGCTCCTGGAGTAGAACGGGGTTATTGAGGTGGCTCGTCAGCCCAGATGCCTCCATTGTTGCATACAAATTGCGCACCGACAGTGCATAGTTTACCAAAGTGTCTAGCCGATCAGCTTTCAGTGGGGGCTCTGACCGAATCCTAGACAATTGCATTTGCACAATGTACTCAGGACGCCCAAATCGCATACGGAGAGTAGAAATCACCTCATCTACCATAGATGGAAGTAGTAGACGTGCCCTAACTGTTTCCAACGCATTACCTTTCAATGCCCTTTGAAGACGCCACAAATTCTCCTCTTTGCTGAAGCCGCACATTCGTGTACTATTCTCAAAACTGCTGATGAATAATGGCCAGTCTTCTGGCCGCCCGGAGAAAAATGGCAACTCTTTGGATACTACCTGACGCGCCGAGATCTGATTCCTACTCAAGCCAAACTCAGGAACTTCAGCAACACATTCTAGAGGCCGATGCTGAGTGTGAACCACAGGATTTGTCTTGAGATCAATTGGAGCATTTTCAACACTCACTTGATCCACCCACGCCGATGTCCTGCGCCTCTCCGAACAGCTTTCTTCAATACAGTCGTCAGCTTCTTGTGCCAACAATTCGTATCGCTTTATGATATACTCCTTTTCCTTTTGTTGTTGTTCGACTATAAGCCGCATATCCAACTTCTTCTGCTCTTCAAGGCACTTCAGCTCCAATTCCAATCGTTTCTTGCTTTTGCCTGATGATGCAACACTCAGATTTGTTACTGAATGTGCCGTCACGCCAACGCTTTGATGATCACCTAGTCCTACGTGTGACAACCTATCGCCCATATTATCGACAGCTGCCACATTTCCACGAACCGTTTCATTAAGCCCAGCACACGTAACACACTCGAAGCTTCTATCTGCAACTGATGCATCCACTCCCACGCAGCTGTAATGATACCACCTGTGGCACACATCACATTGCACCATATCATCAATGCTGTTCGGTTTATTGCATTTGGCACAATCGCAATTCTTCGTCTGATTTGGATTGGACATTCTGCCTTTTTTCTTTGACGCCTTCCCCAATATATATGTGTAATATAATTGCCAAGAAAAGGCAGCTCTAAAAGAATTTAATTTTAGAAATGTTGGTGGCCGTGGAAAAAACGCAACTTTAAGTATTTTCTATTTTATTTTAAGTAACAAATGAACATTAATAGTTAAACATGTAATTTTAAGATTAACTGATAAACCATAAAAGGCAAAAAATGAATGTAAAAAAGGAAAAAAGAAAGAAACTAAAATTAAATTCTATTACTCCATCTTCTGCCACCAACTGCTTGATTTAAAATTCGTTTGACATCTCAATATTGTCTCGTTCACCACGAATGGCTGCGTTCAGAAAATGATCATCAGCAACAGGCAGCGTTCAGAAATTATCATATTATTAAGCGTCAGCAACAATAGTCAAAGAGAGGAACAACATTTTTTTTTTTTGCAGACCTGTGTTATCATAGACAGAAATTAGTATTTTTTGGTAATCTGTGTTAATGAAATAAAAATGAATTCCTTTATAAAATAAAATGAATACCATATGTCTATTGTGTTTCTTTTTAAAAGATCGTCAATTAATTTCTTTCTCCCATAACCGGACAAATTTTTCGGTACTGTATATTAGTTGAGGAAATATCTTAAAGATCTATTAAGAAATATTCTCATTGTCATTGACGAGGATTCCCAATCTTTGTTCTTATTTTGTTTTGTAAATCGTTTCTAACTAAACTTGCAGCTTTTTTGTGTGTTAATAAATAAAAATAATTTATTTGAAAAACATGTGTTATCCCTTGGGCGGAGAACTCCCTTAGGCAGACTGTCACCGTCCACCTAAGGGAGATTTCACTGTATCAATTTCACTAAATAAAAAAAAAATCATCTTCTAAGCCACATAGCATTCCGAGTGGGTATTTCCGTTTCATCTTATCAGCTGATTAGCATAAAATCGAATATAATTAGTGAAATAAAAAATCCCAAAATTCCACCGGCACGTCATCATGTCTGATATGTTTTTTTTTTAAAAATGCGCGCTGTCATGTGTTAAATGTCATAAATTTCTTCACTAAACTTTGAATGAAAAAAAAAAAAAACGACAACAACAAATTAGAACCTTACCCAATATCTACGGGAAATATCCATTCTACTTTGAGAACACATCTGCTAGTCGATATATCAGCATGCTCGCAGGCCCCGTTCTTGGTTATTCTGTTTTGTGAATTCTATTCGCGCACACACCAACTTACACCGGAATTAACAATTTTATTTATGTTTTTGTTATTTTACAGCAAACGTGAAAAGATCAAGTTCGCAGAGCGGTGGAAAGGAACTGATAAAGTGATAACACAAACGAAAAATATAAACACGAGAGAAGCGAAAAGAAAAAATATAGTAAAACCACCTCTCACAGTCTCACACGCACATAAGGGTGCCTAGACGTACATACGTACACTCGAGAGTTGGAATCACGACACACGATCACTGAATAATTTTCACACAGCAAATTGGAAAATACGACGGTTTTTTTTTATTTAATTTGGTTTCTTGCCATCTACGTTGTGTTGCTTAACACAGACAGTCAGAGGGAGCGAGCACATGAACAAAAGAGGTGCAATTAAATGAATAGTGTCTGTATCTCTCATTTGGTTTCTTTTGGAAACGAATTTTAGATGATCCGAACCAAAACACGTCAAACGTCAACCACATAGATACCGTCGCTGACGACGGGCATAGATAAGGATTGTGTCTTTGGAAATATTTACTATATTCAAATATTTCATTTTTATCGCACGTAGCCACGCATTTATTTATTTTTCCTGCAACATACTCGTACGCCGGCAATTAGACAGCAACATGTACTATCTGCATTATGCACAAATGATGATCTTGTCGTATAAACAACGTAAAAACACGCACTGTTTGGTGTTCTGCTGTACCATTCATACGCTCGAAGGAACGCAAAACTCATCGGAAAACTGTCCACACAGACACCTCACCCTCTTCGTCTTGCACAGACGACAACGAACGCAAGTGAATAAAAATAAATAAATTGTTACGATAAAATTTTATGTTTAATTTTTTTTATTTTAAAAAAAAAAACAAACAATCTACATCGGCGACAGTCAGACGGGCTGCCGACTTTGACTTCAATCTTTGATCAGACAAAATACTACAAACATTTCAGAATCCAAATAAAATAAATTGAAGAATGAAAAAAAAAAAAATTAAAGAAAAAAAATCTCCGTAGCGACGAACGAGCAAGAACAGACGCACGGATTAAAAGTCGAGAAGTATCTGCCGAGCAAGTGAAATCAGCGGGCGACGATCACTGAACTGATCCCAACCGAACAGCAGCCAGCAGCAACGGCGAGTAACAATAACAACAACCACGAGTTGAAGGAAGCAATGTTAGGTGTGTATGCTTGTGTGCGCGATATTATAGATGTGCAGTAAAGTACGAATACGAGTACTTGAATTCGTTTATCGTTAGCGAGGGGAGGTATGTAATTGTAGTTAGCTGGTCTGGTTCTGGTGGTTGGTACTCTTTGACTCTCGCTCTCAAATTTAAATTGAATTTAAGTGAGAGTAATCAAATCGGAGGGTACTCTCGAGTCTCAACATATAAATTATTGCCAGTGTTACCAATTTGGTTGATATTATGTTTTCAATTAAGATCTAAAAAGCGTATGAGTAGGTGGGAAAATTAGTATGTACATAATGTATGTATGTGATCCAACTTTTCCCCTACACGGAGTTGCCAAAAGATGATACATACCATATGTATGTACATTATGTACATATATATGTATGTATGTATTTAGCAATTACTCTGTATGTATGTGTACTATGAAATAATAATAGAATA
Source organism: Brachyopa scutellaris (assembly GCA_949775065.1). Taxonomy (NCBI): domain Eukaryota; kingdom Metazoa; phylum Arthropoda; class Insecta; order Diptera; family Syrphidae; genus Brachyopa; species Brachyopa scutellaris. The sequence goes on from OX459112.1 coordinate 63,966,317, forward strand.
GTAGTATGAAACCTCCCTTAGGCGGACATTGACGGTGGCAACATTTATGTCCGCCTAAAGGAGTTGTCCATTCAAGGGATAAAAGCATTAAAATTAATTGTCTCTCTTTATCAAAACATAAAACTTCAACTTTTTCGGGTTTCCTTCAACATTGCTTGTTTTCTCAAATAAAAAATTTAAAATAAGTTGTAAACAATATTTCAGAAGAAAGATAAAAGAAAATCATATCTCTGTATTGTAAAATGTGTGGTAACAAAACCTATTGTAAATTTATATGCGAAAGAAATAAAATTCATTCATTACTTGAAACGATTAACAAAACAAAGAAAACGAAAATAAAAAAGAACAAAGATTGCAAATCCCCGCAAATGACTTCTGTCGCAGCTCCATTGACGAGGAGGAAGGAGAATCCCCCTTCCACCTCCTGTGCAGCTGCCCAGCAGTCTTCTTCTAAAAACAAGATTCTGGAGAATATTTCTTAATATTTATATCTTAATACATATATGTATGGAAATGTATCCAATTTTAAAATACAGTAGAGCTATAGATTTTTTTTGTTTCTGTCCGTCTAATGGAATTAAATGAAATCATTTCTGACAGATATGCAAGTCCTCGTCAGATCAAGAGAGTGTCCGGTTAAGAGAACGTAAAATGTATGCGATCTGCAACATAAAAGCTTGGTTAGGAAAATTGGTCCGTCTAACCGATCAGTCCATCTAAAAGAGCTGTTCGTAATGGCAGATTACACTCGAGTGCATTGTACATTGGTATGTTGTTGAAACATGTATGTGCAGTGAACTCTCTCATAACCGGACACTGAAGGTACCGAGAAATTTGTCCGTTTATGGGAGGAAAAAAATAAATTGACATACTTTAAAAAAAAAACACAATAGACATATGGTATTAGTTTTATTTTATAGACGAATTCATTTTTATGTGACAAACACAAATTACCGAAAAATACTTATTTCTGGCACATACATTTAAAATACAAACCTATTTAAAAAATGCAACAGGATTTTTAAATGCACATACATACATAGTTGAACTAGCTGATGTACCCGCTTCGCTGCGCATACAAAAATAATATTTGTAATAAATTGTCTACTGGAAGGAGACTTCCAGCTAAATGCTACACTTGTGCTTGCACCTTAAAAGTTGGCATAAATGCTTGCTTTACAATTTGCTTACCACCAAATGACTGAATGAATTGCTTGGATAAAGGATTTCCATAGACTATTAAAGAAAAAACTGACGCAGGTGGGTAAGCAATTTCTTCCAATCTAACTTTTCCGCTTTCTTAAATATTACAGCACGTTCTTACCGCCAAAACGTCAAACCATAATACCTACATGCATCGCATGCATCGCATACACGCATACCCGGTGCCGCTGGTGCATTGATGGTGGCAATGGTCTCCACTGCTCGTTGTCACGAAAGCATTTAAACAATATTGCTTTATGTTATTACTTTTTTCACAGAAAATTTACAAAGAAGATATATGTACATAAATCAAAATTCTTGTTGTGAAATAATCTAAGCAAATATGTAAATTTTATTTTAATACGTTATCTAAGAACTAAGATAGAGCGAGATAAATGTTTAAAAGTAAAGTATAAACTTTCCTTTTTCTCATTTAGCAGTTTTTTATTGAAATATATTGATTTTTTTTTATCCATTTTATAGATTTAATCGAACCAGAATCGATTGCAAAAAACCGCATTCAAGTCCGTTCAGTAGTTCTTTTGGTTTTGCGGTACATACATACATACTTTTTTTTAGACTTCATTTTATAAAAGTAGTGATAACACGTTTGCGGACAAGACAGCATAGGTATGCCGTCAATTGTTGAGGAAATTAGCGGGTCATGACAATTGTAGGTATGTTAGGACAGGATACTTCCATATTCCGGTATTTTTTGTCCTATCAGAGACAAATTTTCAGTTCACTGTGACCAGCGGAATCATTTTTATCTCTATACAAAATTCGCACAAAATAATATAAAATATCTCTCAAAATGCCGGAAATATGCGTGTGTCATTCTAGCGATCCCCACAAAAATGAAGTGTCCGCGAACGTGATAACAAAGCAATGACACACTCCACAGTTTACATTTTTGTTTTATTTCTTTGCAAAATGTTAAGAAGAGGAGAACAAAATAAAACAAAATAAAGTTGTATTTGTCAATTTGTCCATTAAAGAGAGAGCGACACTCTATTGCGGTTACGATAATTGGTGTCCGGGTCCGGTTACGAGAGAGTCCGGTTATGGGAGAATTTTTTGTATGGAAAATCGTGTATATTTATTTCCGTTCTTTGAAATCTGTCCGGTTATAAGAGGTGTCCGGTTATGAGAGGTGTCCGTAAGGAGAGAGTGCACTGTACATATGTACATTACGTATACATTTTTGACTATGTTCCGTGCGAACTCGGTTAAGGAGAGCATATTGGAAATTAAAACTTTAAGAACGTTACCTCGATCAATTCAATTTATTTTTTACCCCGATGTATTACATACATTAAAGGTGTTTTGTGTACATACCTACTTATGTCTGTGTCTGCCTTTCTGTTGTTAATGAAGTTGATGTCAAAATCAATCCAGGTTTTCTCACAAAGAAAGTTCTGGCAACAAAATTTGATTCAACCCTTCTTGATAAGCGTCTCTTCGAATTTATAGATTCTATGAAGGTATAAAATCGACTTAATAATCAAATGAAGAGAGGTCACTGAATCTTTCCAACAATCTTCCAACACCTGTTTGTAAATATACATACCTGCATCACATGTGCTGTGCACTTGTACTCGCACCCGTATCACCCAAGTATTGATTTAATCGCATCTGCTACGCCCCATCCCTTATCAAACAATTCCATCTTCTATTATCTCTTCCGTTACATCGAATGGCTACGCAACACACACATACTTGAAATTCGATGAAGATTGTCAACATCAAAATAACTCATTTCCTTTCATCGAACCGATACACAACATCGCACGATACAGCCGTGTGCGGCTCATCAAACGATGCCCATGAGAGAACCGTGATAGACAATCGACAAACAAAGTAAATCACTCTCAATTCATCCCACCGACATCGACTACGACATAGTTACATACACATAAGTATGCCTTGATTGAAGGTTAGGGGAGGAAGAGGACCCACCTAGTGACCTGACCACTGGTGCTCGGCTCGGCCTCTTCGTTTTGTCATTCGTTGTGTCTGGAATTTCAACAACTGATAAGAAGCAGGAGTAATCTTCGTGTTTCTTTGTATCTCTCATTCGTTTTGTTTGTATCTTTTTCTTGTGTTCTTAATTTTTGCCTTATTCAATTGAAATATATACATATCTCTTTAAAATAGAGATTCTCTTAAGCGATCTCTCGAGTTTTCTCAACTAATAGATAAGAACATCATTTCAAATTTCTCTTTAGACTGTAAATGAAATAGGGCATGCATCTGGTAGATGGTAAGGAAAACTCGTTTAAAAGCACCAGCAATCCCCTCTTGTGACTAAATTAAATTTAGCAAATCAGCTGAAAATTACATGTGCATGTAACTCTGGATCTTCTACTAGTCTAGGGAAGATCAGGTCAGGTAAGATTGGGAGTGGCGATTGCAGCAGGCCTATGGTGAATACTAGAGATCTAATGGATAATAGTCGGTTAGTATCCGTTATCCGGCTATCCAGCCACCATATCGCACATGTATTCATTATACGAAACATGAATTAAACTTTTCACGATTTCAATACATACCTAGTAGGGACATACATAAATCTTGTGACAATACAAAACGCACCCATTACCATAACAAGAACTTAACGCACACAAATATTGACATTTGTAATCATCTGTTAAAAAATTATGGACCAATAAAGAAAATCGTATTGCGGTAGTTAGTAGCTTTACATAAATATAAAGTGGAAAAAAGTGGTATTTTTAAAACGCTCCAGCCGCTCGTTTATTGCTGCATTGAGTTATTTGAAGAGACTGGATATTTATTGGTCTGACAATTGCCAGACAATGTCACAAAAAGGTGTTCACACGATTGGTAGATGCTTGGCAATTAATTGTCAGATAGCGGTTTGGCAAAAGTCTGACAATGCTCTTTCTGACAACATTTGCAGACTTAAATTGTCAGTTCACACGTTTGTAAGACATTTGGGACAAATCTTTCTTTGGCAGACCTGACAATATTGTCAGATCTACTACTTTTAAAATAGGTACGCAAACAACCTTCACAGAAAAATTCTGTTTACAGATATTTTTATTGTAAAGGAATAGTTTAATAAGCTGAAAGACAGGATTTATGCCCGGTCATCTGGTAAGAATTCACAACTGATTTCACGACTCGAGAAAGGTTATCATCCAGCGGCAGTCATGGTTTGGTGTGGTGTATCCTACGACGGAGTAAGATATCTCCATTTTTGTGAAAAGGGGCTGAAAACATCAGCTAAAGTTGACCGAGAAACCGTTCTGGAACAGGTAGTTGCTCTACTTAATAGACCTAGCAGTGAACCTTTCAGCAAGACTCTGCGCTGGAGCATAAAGCAAAAACTACCCAACTATGGCTTCAAAACAATGTTCCAGACTTAATGGGGACTCAAGACTGGCCATTTGCAAGATCATATTTGAATACACTATCGACACGTTATCCCGTAAGAGATGCACTAACATTGAGTCCTCAAAGACCGCGTTAGTCTTAGCTGTAACCAACCTTCCGATGGAGGAGGTGCGTGCAGCTATCGACGTGTGGCCCATGCGACTTAAGTCCTGTATTAAATCAGAAGACGGGCATTTTGAATGAACTTGGTTTTTTTTTAATTCAATTAAATATTCGGTGATTTTAAAGTTATGAGAGAAAATGGGTGTAACATTATTTTTGTCCTAACTGGGTTAGGTTAGGTTAGGTTGAGAGGGGTTGAGAGGTTGAGCCACCCCAAAACACCAGGCACCAAAGTGGGCCCATCGTGATCCCCTGAAATTCATCCAAGGATGGCACCTAAGCCGCCACAAATTTTAGGACGAGTCTATGGTTGATTCGGCCTACCCCTTCTAGGTTACTAAAGAAGTAGGAGCCTAAAATGTTCTTGCGACTGCATGCTATGCCCTGGCATTCACACAGAATATATGCGATATCCTCTGCTAGACCTAATCATTACAGTATCTGCAAATATCCGTGTCTATGCATCTGCGCCTCTTGGCGTGTTTGCCATGAAGGCAATGCCCTGGTACTATTCCTATAGCTATTCTCATTAGAGTCCTGCTAAATCTAAGGATTTGATTGGTCCTTTTACGATTTAGTGCCGGCTAAAGTGCCTTGGAATCCCTATGACGCAATGTTCGACCATCTATGGTCAGCCCTACTCGTTATCAAGACTTTTACCGTTGATTTAATGCAGCAAAATGGTGAAGCGACTTCCACCGCCTCGGGTAGCGGTAGCTCGCCCCCTTTTCTTGTCAACTCATCGGCAAACTCGTTGCCTTCTATCCCGAAGTGACCAGGTATCCAACATAGTCTTATACGGTTCTGCGTGCATAATGCTTTGAGCATTGTGCCAATTTAATAGTGGGCAATTCTGATACCTTAAGTGCAGCCTGGCTGTCGATCGTTACCGGATATTGGTTTCATGTTCAGAAGCTCTGCAGCTCTAAATACGGCCATAATCTCTGCCTGAAAATGCTGCAGGTATCCGGGAGTCTTAAGGACACCCTTAAATCCATTCATTTCATTCAGTCCCAGCTTCAGAAAAGAGTCTCTCTTGGGGAGGAAAGATCTAACTTCGACAATTTTGATAAGTTTGGGCACTGATGTTCATTAATTAACCATCTAGCGTGAGGGTAGCTATTCCGGTCAGTCTGTTTTTATTATTAAAAAATATTTCAGCTTAATCGCAGAACCACTTTTTCGTCTTTAGCCAATTCGTCAAATCAGTCCCAAAATGAAGAATTCGTATCGCCAGTAATAGGTACTAACTTCGCCTTCATTTCGTTCACCATATATTCGACCTCCGGATATCCGGAGGTATCTTCTGGCCATGTGTCCTATGGTGCAGTGTTTGGTTATAATACAGAAGAGTTGGAATTGGCTTCTTCCCACCGAAAGCTGGGTTGTCGATCTTGCTTGGTCGACTACGAGCCACAAGCTACGAGTTATGGCACAATCCCTAGTAACCTACGAAGAGTCTAGGGAAAAATCGTTCAAAGCCCAGAACCTTTAAATTGTAAACTAAAGCCAGTTTCACGTCTAGTATCTAACAAAATGCGGTTGGGTTGGCCATATCCCATAAGTTGTGGTGTTCTTAACTCCTTATTACAAGGGGTGCAATCGAGTAAAAGTACATACTCGTATATCCATAAATTCTGTGTAAATTAAAAATTTGTACATTACAGAATAAAGAAAAAAAGTCTTCTGGCTTATAATCAATAATTAATGTCGCCTAGGCAGTGTGTAGTTTTCTTTATAAAAATCTGTCGCAAAAGGCTCCACTCTTACCCGCGTTATTTTTCTCATCATCATCATCAGTATAAATAAACAACCTACCCGCACTTCCTAGTCATAATGCAACCAATAAAAATTAAATTTTATTTTTTGTATTAAGAATCTTATCCTGAAATGAAACTGAACCCACAGGCACCCACTTAGGCGAGTCATTAATTCCAATGGGTTCTTGTTAGCCATCCTTTTGTCATTCCAGGTTCCATTATGTCGTCCATTCTTTTCCTCCACCACCCATCTTAAAGCTTAAATAAATCACTCTCTACATCTCGCCGCTTGACAAAAATAAAGAAAGAGTAAGGACATAACAACGGGATTAACTAAAAGTGCTTAAAGTTAATTAAGGATACTTCTTTATCTTCCACCTGTCTTGGCATTCAACCAACACCACGTCATTCGCCACCTATGGTGTCTAACTTCCACTCGAAATAATGATGAAGAATAGGTAAGTTGTTACTCTCCTCCGCATCTTGGTGTTGGACACCTACGTACGTATGTAATGGAGACACATCCATGGCGACGAATTATTGCTTCATAGACAAAGAACGAAACAAAAAATAAAACGCCTGCGGTCCCATAATGTCCCGAACACGAGACGTCAAGTGTATAACATAATTAAATCCAATGAGATGGGTGTGCAGAATAGTTGGGGGTTCGTTAATCATTCCCACCAGCCTCACCCCTTAAAAGTCTACCAAACTCTTCAATGCGTATTCTTAATTTAAACTAATTCACCCTTTTAGGGGGGGGGGGGGGGGGTACGCTTTCTGGAGATGCTTTGAACTCTCATTCAGTACAAGTGCTTTGTTTCGTCTAAGTCTCCCACCCCTTCAATGAGGGGGTAAGAAGAAGACTTTGTTTATTGATCTATCTGCGATGTACATACTCATACACACGTTTACAGGTACGCACGAGAGCGCAGCAACTGTGGGTGAAGGCAGGATAATTAATTTTCATCCTGTGGCAATATAACTTTTCTTAAACACACACACTCTCTCCCATTCTGTTATGCAGGCGCACACGTCTCCTTGGTGAACAGAAATCGTCTGACCTTTGACTTGTTTCTAGCGATTATCCTTTGTGGCAGCAAAGACTGCTGGTAATCGGGTTGCCATGGCTTCTGCCAGTGGATTATGTTACACATGCTTGTACCTATGTTGAAAATTTTGTTTATGCAACTCTTGTAGAGGTGACCATGAAAGGCTTGGAAACTAAGAAATTGAATAAAAAAATAGGGGGCTGATGCTGATAGAGCGTAGGGGGAGAGTAGGGTTTGCCGGACTCAAATTATTGTGATCAATTTGCAGGATCATGTTCCAATTAGACCGACAAAATGGGACAAAAAGAAAACAGCGGAGAAATGACCAACACATCAACCAGAAGGAGAGTCAATGTCTTAAAACAAACCTACTTACGACCGAAGACGGTCTGGATTGTGATAAAGACCCAAAACCCAGATGTAGAAGGCTTTGGCTTACTTACTTAGTTGGCGCTACAGCTCGAGGTGAACCTGGGCCTGCTTCTCGCAACCATTTGTGTGTGCGTGCTATATTTTTTTTGCACGAATGGAAGGGACCTACAGTTTTTTGCCGACTCCGAACGGCGAGTTGAGAAGCTCAATCGTGACAAATGATACTCTTTGATGCTTGTCAGACATTCGAAAGAGGTGGGCACTGTGAAAAACTTTTAGGTGTTTGCGGCGGGATTCGAACCCAAGACCGCTGGCTCAGTAGTCCGACGCACTAACCACTTGCGCTACGGTGCCCACCGTGCTTTGGCTCCTTTAGAAAAAAAGGCTTTCATTTTGATGCGTTTCGTTGTCTCTTATGCTAAGTATAATGCGCACAGCTTTGGTAGAAACGAAGAAAGGAAGCCAAATTAAGACAATAGGCAAACATGCAACAGAAAAAAATTTGAATACCAACAAACACCCATTTTTTATATTATCACGAATCACAAACAAATTCAAATACTGTCATTTGGACTCTACAAATCCAGATTCTTTCCAAACTTGCGAAGAAAAAACACAGAAGACAAATCGGTGGGTGAAGCCAAGTTAAATTCCGTATCCGGTACCCAAGTCGGTAAACCGGAATACTTCAGGGTTTAGGGAATCACCATTCACCTTACTCACTAACTTAGGTGGCGCTACGGTCCAGGGTGGACCAAGGCCTCAACCAACGACCCCTTCAAGTTAACCAGGTCCTTAGCTAACTGCCGCCAGTTGCACACTCCAAGTTGGTTGAGGTAATTTGCCACTTGTGCGCGATACCTTAGGCGAGGTTGTTCTCTGCTACGCTGACCACATGGGTTGGAATCGAATACTCTGCGGGCCGAAACGTTGATGTCCATATTCGCTCCACATATCCTAGCCATCTTAAATGCTCAATGCGCAGTTGTTTTTTCTTTTCTTTTTTTTGACCAGGTCGATGTCGCTGTACAACTCGTATAGTTCGTGGTTGAATCTTCTCCTCCTCCAAAACCCGTCAAGGCAAACGGGACCGAATATCTTACGAAGGATTTTTCTCTCGAAGCGACTTTTTATCTGCTTTCGATAAATTCCATGCTTCAGTTCCATATAGCAGGACTGGGATGAAAAGGGTCTTATATAGAGTCTCCTTGGTCGATCGGGAAAAGGCTTTACTATTCAATTGCCTTCTTAGCCCAAAGAAATAGCCATTGGCAAGACTAGTCCTTCCTTTGATTTCCTACGAGATGTCAATTTTTGATGTTACATATAGCAGAGCCGAGGTAGACAAAGTTCTTTACTACCTCAGAGTTGTAACTGTCTATTGTGGCGTTCTATTCACCAATCACCACGAGCTTTTTTCAGAAACTATTTGACGCAGACAATTGAAATTTGGAACAGTTATGTATAGTAAATACAGGCCCAAAAACAGGCCTTGGGGCTTAAATGTGCGAAGTTAAAAAGTGTGGCGGACTGAATTACGTTAGATTTTTTTTTTAACCCTTGTCCGGGCAAGGTGTGTCTAACGGACACATTGCTTATGTTTTTTTCGGTTATTTTAAAAATGACTTCACATTTTGGCTTTATAATTTTTGACTTCTCCATTGGTATCAATATAAATGTATTTATAGTAAAAAAAAATAAATTGTATTATATTAGCAACAAAAAAAAGTTATAAAAACTTTTGTAGGGACGTAAACGGGCAGCAGTGTCTATTAGACACACTCGATAAAGTCAGCTGTATGTTTTATAGCTGCATATGTTATTTGGACCAACTCTTACCCTAAGTAAAATGAAAAATACAACCAACAACAACAAAGACGGCTGTTCCTTGTGAAAAACTGAATTATCTTTAATAACTTAGATAAAAATATAAAAAAGAAATGCTTTATTTGGATTTAATTCAATATTTTCAGGAATGTGTCTATTGGACACATAGGTTCGTTTGTGTAAGTAATATTATTTGCCCGGAGAAGGGTTAAATACGAATGTGATCTGAAAAGTTTCCGACCTAAGCATGAAGACGCAACTTTTGAAAGGTACCTACTCACCAAAATTTCAACCATTTTGGACGCACAGTTGTTGTGGCACCGTGATGTAGTGGTAAGTGCGTCGGACTACTACGCAATGCTGCCCGGGTTCAATTCCAGCCCGGGTCTAACACCTAAAAGATTTTTCACGGTGTAACCTCTTTCGAATGTCTGACAATCAATCAAAGAGTATCATTTGTCAATGAGCACACGCACACACAAATGGTAGCGAGAAGCAGACCCCGAGCTGTAGCGCCACCTAAAGTAAAGTAAGTAAGTAAAGTAGTCGGAGCTCAGACATCAAATCTACAATTTTCTGGGAATGTCTGGATAACCTTAATAGGCAGGGCGAACGAAACAACGTCAACAATTACTGGTTACCCGTACACCTGGTGGAAAAGGGTAATGAAGATGAGGACGAACTAGTGGAACTGCAAACACTAGAGAAAACTAACAGAAATAAGACCTGAACAAAAACACGTCTAAGGCAGGCTTGAAGAGATTCAAAGCTTGCAGTTGCCTTGACAAAAACAAACTTCGGATTCTGAATGCGTTCCTAACAGGGCACTGTTAACTCAGGGTACATCTCAGGAAGCTCAATGAATCCAGTGAAACCAAATACTGGTGGAATGTGGGACATTAACCCGGAAAGTGAGTAAAAGGATCTGCCACTCACTGCACCCAATCTCCTAGTCATACTTCGATTTCTCAGGAGAATTTGCCTCTCTAACCACCGATTCCTTGGACTTAAAACAAGTAAAGTGAGTCTTCAATGCCCTCCAATCGCTATCCATTCACAACAAATTCAAATTTTGGAAGGTGCATAGCCACATAGGCATTGAAAAAAATTTGATTGCACCCTTGTGTGTCATGAGTTCATGAGTTGAGCAACAAACATAACCTTAATTAACAAGTTTACTATATCGGTTAGGTAGCAGCATCAGCCTTCGGACAGGGTTAGTCTAAGTTATAATAAAACACAACTCGATCTACCGAATAAAAAGCAAACAATTATATTACAGACTTTATTCCTATCGAATACACACACCGCACACTCAACAACAGACGACTACGATTAAGGCACTTAGTTTATGATTTTGCTCTCGACTATTTCCTTATAGAACGGGCGACAATTCATTTTTACATTTAGCCGCGAGCACAACAGAAACACTCCCGATAGCTTTCTATGAATGGAGTATATCTCTTCGGGAGGCGGACACAGGCGATGTGCCACCATCGTTGGTACCAATGTAGCTATCCGTTGGGTTGTATTTTGTGATCCAAAATCGAAATCCCCGTCAAAGCGGAATATCTCTCCTAAAATCATAACGGCATCCACATGTGCGTCATCCATCTGTTTGGATTCGTAGCCAGTGAGGAATCCCATCTGGCGAGAGATCTCTAGAACTCCCTTTCGGTCATCATTGGCCGCACACATTATGACCTGGAAACGGAACATTTTGTAACAAATAATAGAAAACCATCAAAGTTTTTGCATACGTTCCGATAGTTCTTGATGAAATCCTTCTGGTAAAACCTCGTTGAACCAAAGTCAATCAGCATAAGGCGCTTAGATTTCTGATCGTATAGGAAATTGGACCAATTCGGATCTGTCTGCATGCATTGAAGTTCAAACAGTTCACGAAGACAGAGTTTGAGCGTCGATTGAGCTATAATTTTACGGTCTTCGTAGCTGAAAGTGAAAGGAAAATCATATGAAAGAGGAAGAAGGATGAAAGGTATTGCTGACAAACCTCATTTCGAAACACTTGTCTAGTGGCACTCCTGGCACTAATTCTGTGGTAAGTACACTTGCAGTGGTCAAATCCTTAATCACAGCAGGAACATAGTACTCAGGGTAGGGTGCTATCATCTCCTTAAACTTTTCAGTATATTCTGCTTCTCTTAAATAGTCCACTTCCCAGACAAGTTCTCGTTTAGCCACCTAAACGAAATTCCAACCAATTATTTGCAAATTCGTTGGATACATTTTCGACATCAGAAACCTTAACAACATTATCGATAAAGAAGCCCTTCGGGAAGACATCCCATACGTTGAGCATTCCAACTAGGTTGTCGATATCACTTTCGATGCTCTTGGCAACGCCTGGATATTGAATTTTGATAGCCACCTCCATCCCATCTAACAATACTCCTCTATGGACCTGCAAAAATACACTATTTAACAACACATTAATAGGCAAATGTACTATTTGCATGCGTACCTGTCCAATACTCGCCGCAGCAAATGGCTTCTGGTCGAAAGAAGTCAACTTTGCTCTCCAATCACTGCCCAACTCAGTGGACATGACTCGTTCCACTTGCCAATCGGGCATGTAGTCTGCAGCTTGCCTCACCCTTTCAAATGCTTTGATCAACTGGGGAGATACCAAACTCGAATCCTGAATACTCAAAATCTGTCCAATTTTCAACGCTGCTCCGCGAACTTTACAAAGTGTATCCACAATCCTCTCCGCATTGTTCGCACTGAACAGCGCTTCCTTTACGCTCTTCGATCCACCTAGACCCAGTGCGCCTTTGGTGAGTTCATTGATGGTACCCATCCCAAGACCTGCAAACAATCCACCAAAGGAAGCCATCCTCGCTATGCGACTCGACGGAACTTTTCTCTGTTTCGCCACAGTACTCAATTTGGGCAAGTCAATATGGTCGGCTGTTTTAGAGCCATCCTGAACGGCTGCAGTTTTCAGAATATTTAAGACATCACCCACATACTTCTCATCGCTTTGCATTGACTTGGAAATACTTGGTTTTGGCTCTGCCATTTCTTCGGTTGGTAATTTCTTAGTATGTGTTGATGTCAATCGGAGGCTCACTTCACGATCCTTACTTCTCTTTGAAAGAATATCTTCTAGTTCCCTCAGGGTAATGGATGAAATATCCAAATTCGCCGCATCCGTTGCGAACTGTTGAACGCCCTTGCCTGTAGCAGTAAATGATGATGAACTTGGTTGATTCACCTAAAAAGGTTTCACAAATTTAGCGATTTCATCCGCCATTCAGTGGAAACCAAAACTCACCCCACTTCTCTGTGGCATCTGCACGTCAACCAATTGTCTTACACCTTCAATTACAACACAACTCCTCTCGCTGGTTTCTTTAAGTAGCGTCTGAAGACGCTTTAATTCCGCTCCTGGATCTGCTGACACTTTCTCTATGAACTGACGACTCAGCTTTACATTACCATCGATGAGCTCACGAATGCTAGAATTCGCCCACAAATGTCTGTAGAGAGTCTCATTTTCCTTCGTAATAGCTTTGACTACAATCTGCAGCCCCCGCACCAAACCAAGCAGATCTTGTGTACTTCGAGCCATTGTTGTGAAATTGTTCTCAACCTTTTCTTCGTGTTTTCTTACAGAAAGTCACAGCTATATGATAGATGTACACTTATTTGTTAACTCATCTATGATTTTTCACAATAAAACTGAGAAATTTTACCGGAAAACTTCACAAATCGCGAATAATGCAAACAGGTGCTGAAGTTAGGTTATATAAAAACGTAAAAACCATTTGACAGATATCAGCTGGGGCAGTATACAGCGGATGTTTGCGGTTTTTCTGTGGATTGTGGAATGTGTGTATTTATTTGATTATCGTTATTATTTGAAATTGAATTTAAGTTGTTTTTCTTTATCTATGTGGTAAGTGCGGTGGCAGTTTTTTTACTTCATTTTTTTTTAACTAAATTATTAAGAATATAGTCTCTATATTGTAATTGTTTTTTTAATCAATTACGCTGATGAAATAAACTATGCAAAGTAGCAATTCATGATCTATGTACTACATAGACAGAAAGACTATAGATAACCACAGTGGCGACAAAATGAATAGCACTTGTAGGTTTATTTTTTTCATTTGTAAAATTTGCGTATTTAACTATGAATCATGTTAATAAAATATATGTAATAAGATATTCTGTTGCAATATTAACTAGTATAAAACAAATAACACAGATTTCCTTAAGTAAAAATAAAAACATAATAATCTTAACATACATTCTTAAGAGCGAAAATAAATAGCAAACTCATTTAATTAATTACAAAATCTTATGAAGCCTTACAACATTTTAGAATAATTTCGTTAATATTATTTTATAATACAAGTACCTACCTATTAGTGGAGCAACCCTTATTTTTATTAATGGTAGCACACACAAGGCTTATTACCGATACGAAGCCTTGACAACGTCCTAAATATATGACAATCTAGGCTTGATGAACTTCTACCCAAATTTGTAGCCGTAGATCTGTCAATTTGGTTTTCCACGTCATTCTACAAGTTCTCAATCGGATTGAGATCAGTGGGACTGTGCTGACCAACTTAAATCATTATACATATTTGGGGGGTGATAATCATTGTTTCGCGTCATTGTCTTGCTTAAACTTCCATTTCAGCGGTATTTCCTCTTCTGCATACGGAAGTACAATACTGCTCAGGATTTTCTTGTATTTAGTTTGGTCCATAATACCGTCAATACGATGAATAGATCACGTGCCATACCATGTAAGACCACCGCATACAATGATGCTGCCACCACTAAGTTTCAACGTCTTCAGGGTGTATCTAGGATTGCATTTTTGTTAATTACACATCTTACGTATTTTTTTCCAGTAGATCCAAAGTGATTAAACTTGGATTCGTCTGCCCAGGTCCACATAACATTTTTCCGCGCTGGGTTCTTTATTTGCATGTTCTCTGGCAAACTGTAGCTGACATGACAGAGTACGCCTTGACGCCAATGATTATTATCTAGCAATTCATCCGAATATAGTTTTCACAAAGACGATTTGTATTTTGGCTAACAGAAGTAGTTACGTTTAGTTGTTGTTCGATGTTTTGTTTCATTTTACGAGCAGTCAAGAAGGAATCAACTTTTAGTTCTAGAGGTGGTTTTCAGTTGCTGGTTTTTACGAATTTCATTTTGGACCAACCCTGTTTTTTTGCAGTGGTGTATAGTATTCATCACTTTTTTTCTTGAATACTCAAATTTTCGCGCTATTTTTCATACGAAAACCTTTAATTCTTCAAGCCAAGAAAACATTCCCTAAAGCCCTAAGTAGAATGTTTTCCGCGTTATATTTTACTCTTTTGTGTTCGAAATTTAATAAGTTGTTAAATTAACTTAAGGAATAATATCTTCATGTACCTGTCCTCAATCATAATTATTAGTGATTAAATTAAAGGACACTTCGAGAGAAACAATGGTGTGCTATTTAAATTGTCTAGACTTTCACAAAATGACGTTTATTATGTTATAGACCAGAAATTTAATTCTAAAAATATGCCGATACTTTACATAGCAGTACTGACAAAAAAATCCCACAGTTGAATTGCTTAAACAAAACAAGTTATAGCATCTTGAACGCATTTTCTAAAACTGTGCTAAATATCTCTCTTCATTTCTTCCTTTTTTGTCAATGAAAAAAATCAATAAAATCAAAAGTGACAATAAAACAAGATATAGAACCATTTGCTACATGCACAGAATCGGAGAAACTTAGAATTTCCACGAAATTGTTGAAAAAAAACCATATATTTTCTTGCAGTAGGTAGCAAGCATTTTAAATATTTATTTATTACTAGTTGGCCCGGGGCAGACGTTGCCTTTCCTGTATGTAGCGCGATGAGTTACATATGTATGTTGTAAATATGAGTCATTTTGGTCAATAAATATAGAATTTGCTAATAACTTGACTACAGAGCCACCTATTGGGTCCAGATTTTGTGGTTTGCTCTCATAGCACCAAACCAACATATGTTCTGCATTTGAGTCCATTTGGTCAATACATATAGAATTTGTTAATAACTTGACTTCAGCGCCACCTATCGAACTTTTCTTTCCGTAATAACCTCATTCGGACTATAACGAACATTTAAAACAGAATGAGCCAAATAGGTCCAGCCAATCTGAAGTTATGCGGTTACCAACGATCATCATTTCATTTTTATTATATACATAGATTTACGGTCATACAACTTGTACATTTGGAATTCAGAGGCAAGGTCTTTTACATTTATAAAATTTAGTGACATATTAAAACTTTGTAGCGCGCTGCTTTATTTTCTGTGGCGGTGGCTACAATTGCGTACACGATAAAAAATTTGCAAGGAGTGATTGCGCAAAAAATTAAATAAAAAATACTCAAAACAAAGCAAATTTTTAGTAACAAGTGAATTTTATTTTCAAAATATGTCAGACAATGAGATGAGAAAATAAAAGTAAAAAAAAAAACTTTTAGTTTGAGCTCAGGCAGACAATTGTTGCCTGCAGTCAAGACCTCCTAGCGGCCATCTCAAAAACATTTTAATACCGCGCAAATTATTTACGGAATTACGGAAATAGCTTACTTAGCTATCATTTTGAAATGATGGCACGGAGCATAGCGGTCTTGAAAAATCACATCGACAGCGTCTGAGAAATGCTTTCAATTGACGATTAAAGTGATTGATTAAACTATTTTTGTAAAGTTCCGAGCTTACAGTTCCTTTAACGAAGCATAAATCTCCAACTCCATAGTAGGAAAAACATTCCCATATCATTTGGAACGCTGGATGTTTCACTGTTCTCTCAAGGGCTCAACGCCATTTTTCCTTAAGCGCTCTCCAGCTCTTCGGCGCACGTACTGATACTGAACCCCATCGGATCCATAAATGTTGAATTGGCTCTCATCGGAGCATATGACTTATCTCCAGTCAATTTCTGTCCACTTTTCATATTTTTTACTCAAATTGGCCGAGATTTCTTTATTTTAAATCTAAACATCGTTTTTTTTTCGGGTTGACGAGTCATTACGTCAAATTCTCTGAGTCTTCGACGCACTGTATGCACACTAATTTCAATTGCATTTGACTCCACAAACTCTGCTCTTATTTATACAGCTGTTTGAAAACGGTTCCTAAATGACAACCGGTATAAAACTCGTTCATCCGCGGTAGATATCTTACGAATCGCTCCTGTTCCTTTTTGCCGCTCAACTGTGCCTCTAGTGTCTTTTTTTTTATATGCTTTTATTAATTTCGGTAATAGTACAATTGGCTACTTCAAAACAGTGCAGTTATTTGATATTTTTGGCCCTCTATCAATTGCTTGTAATTTGACATTTTTTCACAATTATTAATTTTCATACCAACTTTGATTACTTCAAAAACTAAACGACTTGTAGCACACTTCTATACCCAAAAAGGATGAATGGTATTAAAAAAAAACTGCTACCTAAAAGTAGCTAAGGATTATTCTGTAAAAAATGGGTGTTTTACTTTCTATGCTCGCTACTGTAGGACACCTTAAAGTTGCATAGACAAGAAACAATTTTATAGAAAACAATTTAAATACGACATTCTAGATGCCTCTAACATACCTTCTCTATTTTTGGGCTATTTTAAATAAAATTACAACACACGCATTCACCGCGCAAAGTGGAATTATTTTAAATTATAAAAAAAGGATAAAAAAAATATTTTCAAAGTGGTAAAGATAAGAGGCGAGGACGAGTGACGAACTTAAGTAGGCTCGAATGCCTATATAATACACTAGGTAACAAGCCACCTTAGTTCTGATAACGCAAATGTCTAATTTCCATTAAAAGCCCCAGCCCAACCATGCACTTGTATCTCCCTCGCACCGTATCGAGGGAGAGCCGAACTAGTTTTTTTTTTGTTTCTATTTATTTTATTTTTTTGGGCATTCAATGCCGCGCACCGGCACTTATCTAATAATTCAATTTTGATAAGATTACACAGCGCGTTTGTAACCACCAACGTTTATGATAGACGACAGCATTATTAGTCAATCCGATAGTAAATTTTGGCAACCGGCAATTTGAGTTTCGGTATACCACCCCCCGTTGTCACTTTTAAGGCAGACAGACACATTTGCTTCAAAAAAACACGTACCCTGTTATAATGTGGTTGCAACATATTGTTGATCAGAAATTCTGGAGCTGGTCTAGGATTGCGGCTGTCTGGTTGTACGTGATTTAATTGGGTGGCATCTTTACTGTGATGACCCAAATGACTATCATATTCAAACGATCGCTAATGCCTAAGCCAAATGAGTTGTCAAAATGACAGGCAAAGATGATCACGTTGATTAATCAAACGTATAGACTTGGCTTGGCAGTAACCTCTCATCGATAAAAGTCCCATTCGCATACGAAAATATAAAGCGGCTCTTTTTGTTTGTTTACTTATATCTTTTTGATTGTTACGGCAGAAAGCTGAGTTGCATTCGAATTGTACGTTTGTTACTTATATGTATTACACATAAGTGCTGAATAGAGAGCGAAAGTGTGGGAGAAAATTGGTATGACAATGATTTTTATGAAATAAATTTAACGATGAGTCAGATAAGATGGCTGACAGCGCGATGTGTGACACCTCTGACAATGGGTTGACAGGTGTGGCAGAAGGTCGATCGTCATTTCAAAATTGTAAGGCTCTAAGAGACAGTGATATAAATTAACCAATTTAGAGTGGTTAGATGGACTCAATCTACTCAATCACGATAACGTTCACTCTGTCAAGGTGAGCGCGGATTTGTCTGCAGGAAACATTGCAGTGGCTAACGAGATTGGCACATGTACATTGTATATATCATGGAATTTCCGTTACATAATGTTTGAACTGATGTAAATGGTTGCGATGTACTGTTATTCTCAGGGACTTAAACGTCAAAAGTACACTAAGAAACCAACGATAAATAGCAAATGTATATATATATGTATATTTTGAATCTCGATTCAATAGACTAGTAGAAAAGCAGAAGAAAGGAGGAAAAAAGAATCCCATGTAGATGAGGTCTTATAAAAATCAAAGCCACATAATACACTCCGGGTCACTTGAATAGCGACAACCGTTTTAAACTTGGTTTTACTCAAAATGTTTTTTTTTTTTAGCTCTGAGAGCTAAACTTGGTTTCAGTTAGGATAGGAGCTATAGGTTACTTTATTGCTCACACTTTTCGGGCAAAATGAGAGAAATTTGGTTAGGAACAGTACTTCGATAATTTTGCTTCGATGCACTCATAAATTCCTTGTTTAAAATTGGGTCAATAGAATAGAGACAGTTGCAATTCGGTAACTATGGCAACAACATAAAACGGCGTACGCGGGGAGTGCTAACTGCTGAAGATAAACGAGCAATCTTACGAGAAGTCTCTAATTCGGATCGGTCTGCGGCTAAAATCTAAACTGTTTAACGAGTAATTCAAAACGCCTCACCTCAATTAAAAAAATTCCATAAAAAAAAACCAAACGCTTGGACTTTGCACGTCAATACATGGTATGGGGACAGGAGTGGCAAAAAGTAGTTTTCTCGGATGAAAAAAAGTTTAACCTCGATGGTCCGGAAAGGGTTTAACTACTGTTTCCATGATCTGCGAAATGAATAACGATTTTTGTCGAGCCATCACAGCAGAGAAGGTGGCGCTGTAGTTTGGGGAGCTGCCTCCTACTATAGTGCGATACCATTGAACTTTCAAAGAACAAAAATGACAGCAGAAATGTACCAAACGGTAGTGCAAACAGCTTTTCCGCAATGCTATCACATTTTTGGTCCCTTAAGATGGACATAATCAACAGCCCGAATTATTAAAAAAAACTGCGTGAGAATCTCGCGCGTTAGAAGTTAAACTTCTTAAGTTCTATACTCTGGTCCACAAAAGTTGTCAGTACAGCGAAGATAAGATATTTGGCTCTCAGTATTCGTATTGTTACAATAGCTTGCATAAATCGGTCCCTCTTATAAACACCGACTGGATTACCGTAGTAGCATGACAAATCGCCGCAAATCGGAGAGCAATCCCCGTAGGGTTACTATCTTCTGATTTCAGAACAACACAATTCATCTAACGAAATAAAGATTATTATGTACAAAGTGGACACCACTTTTGGCATCGATACATAAAGATACTCGAAAAAATACCCTCTGCATCATACAAGCATTTCATCAAAATCAAGGTGTTATCCATTTTGTACACAATTACCGAAATAGATCTTGTATTGCAATGTGCATTGCACAAGAAGGAAGTCTTATCTGCCACCAAAAAACTATCGAAATATTCGAAAGTGTATTGCAAGCTGAATTTTAAGGTTTGAATTAAAAACGACGTTATTTATTCTTCATATCTTTTGGAATAAAAGCAAAGAATATACAAACCCAAGAATCATCTCATATTTTTGTATAAAAACATTTTTACCGGCAAAAGAAATTGTATACATAACTGGGTTGCAAAAGTCGATACAATTGTACTGTTTTCGATACAATGACCTTGCTTCAGTACACAAATACACTTTTATAAAATTTGATACAATTTGCGGTGCTGCGAATTTAGTAGGTATTTTCTTCAACAAAGTATGTTATAAAAAACCAAAACATCACATAGTTTGCTTTTGCTACTAAAAATCGAATTTATACCAATTTCACTGAACATACCCATTTCTTGTCAGTTCACAATCACTGTTTTACCCGACTACGCAGGGGAAGGGTAATGATTTTTTAACAGGCTGGGTTTGTTTGTATGTGAGGATGTCACCTCGTACAGCCTAAACTATGGAATCGATTTCAACAAATGAGGTGTCGTCGGATTCATCTCGATGCGGAGAGTGTCCTAGACTATGTGACGTCATAGAAAAACTTAATATTGCAGGCGCACCAAGCAAGATGGCGGATTACCCCTTTTTTTTATTTTTTTCTTTTTTCAAAACCGCCTTGATAGTGGTATCAAATGAAATTGCTTGGCGAGTAGAATACAATACGATATGACGTCATTCTAAATATAGAGGACGCCCTCAAGACGGCCGATTTCCGTTATCTTTACTATATCCTTAATATGGGTATCAAATGAAAGAGTTTGACAAGTAGAATACGATAAGCTAAGTGACATCATTTTAAATTCAATATAGCGGACGCACACTACATATTTTGTGCAACTAAAAAGTTGGAAATAAAAAATTAAGTTTAAAAAACTAAAACCCGACTATGGGGAAAACTAATTCTTCCCTTGTAATTCCGTCCGTTTTCAAACCGGTCGGAATTCATCACAGGGGTGTATGTAGTACAATTTCAATACAATTTTTTTTCAACTTTCAATATACATTGCTGAAAGGCCATTTTTCATCCCTGATACATAAGCCCTTTTTCACTGTGGTAGTATTTTTTCGGAGCAAAATATTTGGAAGTTGTGTAGGAATGCATTAGTTTCCTACATCATTCAACCGCTCAAACTCGGTAGAAGATTTTCAGTCATTTCTTACTGCAGACCTCAGTCCCTTCGCCTTCAAAACTGAGCCTCTGCCGGCAAAAATCATCTCGTGTGCGGTGGCCCAATGTTTGCATTGTGGGGTTGAAAATAAGAATTTTATTTTCTTCCCTTGTTTTGTTGTTGTTTTTTTTCGCTTGCTTGTACTTTTGATATTTTGTGGCTCGATATGTGTGTGTATTTTTTTTTAAATTTATTTTACTTCCTTTTGAAGTTGGAGAGGGGGAAGGGTTTCACATTTTCGTCTGATTCAGGCAAATTTGCTCTACCGCGGCTAAAAAAGTTTCACTTCAAAAATGGATCGAAGCTCAAAATGTGGATTTAGTGACATGGCCCCCATAGTCCCCAAACTTAAGCATTATAGAAAATGTTCGGAGATGGTTAACACGAAAAGTTTACGTGTAATTGTACTCGTACTGGTACAAAAACCAGCTGCTTGAGGGCATTAAAGTTGCTTGGGGTGAAATCTCCCTAAATTACTTAAAATCTTTATATGATTTCATGTCGAGTGTTTGAGTTGATTTTTAATAAAGAGGGAAGTAGGTACTCATTATTAAAAAAATAAATGCATACTTTTTGTTGCTATTTTTCATGGAGTAAAAACAGGATTTCACTAGTGTTCCCATTCTATTGACCTACTTTTTTTGGTGTTTTTTTTTTTAGTTCACCAAAATTAAGTTTTAGAAAAAGTGGAAAAACATAACGAATGCGCAAGTATATGTGATGGCGATTAAGTAACTTTTTATACCGTATAACACTGTTATTCGAAGAAAGGAAAAAACCGAAAGATATAAAGTCAAATAATGTCTAAATATGATGTCCCTATTCAAATGACCCACAGTGTATGTAACTCGACCACAATCTGCAAACACATTGATGCCAGAGCCTAAAGAGTGGAATGCGACTCCCACAGTCTGCAACACACCGGCGCGGCAATACTACAATATTGAACTCAATTAAACAGCATCCAAAGCTTGTTTTAATGGAGTAGAGTGGTACTTTCTAACAAAAGTAGAAGACGAATGGCAAACTCAATTACTGTCAAACTCGCCTTCAGTAGCCAATATCTTTAAGCTAACATTACATCACCGACTTATTAATATCTCCCACATTAAAACGCTTGTCACAGCAGCTAATCGCATTAACACGTCAGATAAGGATCTAAACCGCACCCCATAGAGCAGTGAGTATATGTATGTACATATGTTCATACGAATATGTAGGACTCAATTTCATTATTCTTAAAAAAAAAAAAAAAAACAATTAGGTAGTTGTTTGGTATACGAGTATGCCAAGTGTACTTCACTCACGCTTCGACACAAGATCATCAATGCACGATAACACATTCGCAGCGTTTTGGTGTTTTTGAAACAAAAGCAAACAGCTATAGAAAATCGCAGATATGTACAAAAGACCTTTTTAATCATACATACATTATGTATGTATGGATATGTATATAAGCTTACATTATACGTATACGTACATGCATTTTTAATATCTACATTTCGCGTCAATTATTTATGTTTTTGGGCAAACAATTTGAATGAATTGCCAGATGTTTGCATCACATCAAGATAATTATTCGCCTGGCTATTTGTATTTAAATAGCTAATTCGTGTTTTTGTTTTGTGTTTTTATTTGAACAGACAGATTACATGAAAAAAAATCGAAAAAGCCACACGAAAAGCAAGTAGGTAAGTAAATAAAAATAAGACGCAGTTATTTAAGCAGTCCGTCCATATACATACGTTATGAAGATGGAGGTAAGTTTTTTTTTGTTTTGATATTGGGGTTCAATAGATCACGGAAGCAAATGTGGCAGATTAACACGTAATAGATGAAATGTTGACCGATGAAATATGGACAGATATTTGTCAGACATACAGCTGTCTTTAAAGGTTAGTTTTCGAAGATTGTAGAGCCTAGTGAGACTTAATTTTGGTTAAATATCCTACTGTGCAAAAAAAAAAACACATAAATCTTTAAGGGCTGAACAGATTTGTGCACCTTAACCTACAGTAGCGAGCACGTAGAGTGCAACACCCATTTTTTTTTTTATAGAGTAATCCTTAATTACTACTTTTAGGAAGCACTTTTTTTTAATGGCATTCATCCTTTTTGGGTATAAACTGAAGTCTCTCATTAGCTGACAACTCACATTAACGGACACCTTTTCGAGGAACCAATTTCTTATTTCCCATACAAAATGCGTTCTTATAAACGGACAGCTCTCGTAACCGGATAAAAAAAAACTCCGGTCGCGTGGCTGTCCGCTTAAGAGAGATTTCACTGTATACGAGTGTTCAGAGCCATTTTAGTTTTTGAAGTGATCAGCGTTGCAATTGGAAGCAATTGACAAAGCTGACTTCGAGTATTACCAAAATAAGTAAAGAGGTTGGTTTCAGCAAGTCGACTGTTAGTAGACTAATAAAAAAACACACAACTAATAAAAAAACACGTTGAACGGCAAAAAGGAACAGGAGCGATTCGTAAGACATCTACCGCGGATGATCGAGTTTTCCACCGGATGTCATTGAGGAACCGTTTTCAAACAGCTGTACAAAAAACAGCAGAGTTTGTGGAGTCAGGCGCAACTGAAATACAGTGCATCGAAGACTCAGAGAATTTGGCTTAATGGCTCGTCGCGACATAAAAACCCCGACGTTAACACCTAAAATGATGAAATCTTGACTAATTACGGCAAGAAAAATATAAAAAGTGGACAGAAATTGTTTGAGGAAAAGTCATAGTCTCCGATGAGAGCAAATTCAGCATCTACGGATGAGATGGATTTCAGTACGTGCGTCGAAGAGCTGGAGAGTGCTCAAAGAAAAATTGTCTTCAACGAACAGTGAAACATCCAGTTGGCCAAATGATATGGGCATGTTTTTCCTACTATGGAGTTGGAGATATATGCTTCGTAAAAATAACTGCAAACTCGGGGGCTTACAAAAATATTTTAATCAATCACTTCATACCGTCAATGGAAATTCATTTCTTAGAAGCCAACGATGTGATTTTTGACGACTCTGCTCCGTGCCATCGTTTTCCAAAATGGTAAGCTATTTTCTTTTTTATTTCTATTCTAATCCCTTAGTAATTCTACTTAATAAAAAAAAAACTAATAAAATTTAAAGAAATTAAAATTAAGGAATTTATGATCGATAAGGGAATTTCCACACTCGACTGGCCAGGTAATTCACCGGACCTCAATCCCATCGGACATCTCTGACACATTATTAAATTGTAAATAAACAGCAAAATGTCTACCCCAATGCAAAGTGATTGAAGAAGTTTGATGTATGGAAATATCAGCGGAACATCTTTAAAATTAAGTGGATTCGATGCGAAAGTGAATAAAGGAGGTCATAAAAATAAAGTCGGCGCTACGAAATACATACTAATATGCCACTAAACGTTGTAAATGTAAATTTTATTGCCTGTAATTATTAAATGTACAAGTTTTATGACCGGAAACAATAAATAAATATTTATAAGGCTTGCTACCTATTGCAAGAAAATATATGGTTTTTTTCAACACTTTCTTGGAAATTCTAGTTTGCTCAGATTCTGTGCCTGTAGCAAATAGTTTTATATGTTATTTTACTGTCCAAAATTTGGTAAGCAATTTATAGAAAACATTAATTATTTTATTAATTTTTTCATTGGCAAAGAAGGAAGAACTGAAGGGAGACGTGTGTTTTTTCATGGTGAACTTTCCATGCTCGCTACTGTTTTTACACAATTAAAACAAAAGTAATCATAACAGCAAAACCAAATGTTATTAAACTTTTGACAAAATGAACTTTGTTCACCATTTAATATACAGTAGAATCTCGGAAAGATGAACTATTCCAAAAGAAGAACTACCCAGAAAGATGAACGGAATTTTTTCACCATTGCAGTATTCTAAAGGATGAACGGGTTGATTTTTGGATACTCGAAAAGATGAACGCTCTACCCATAATTGTTTCTTCTACTTTATTCGTGTTTAAGTTATTCGTAGTAGATTCATGTAACTGTTATTCTTTGGAAAACTGTTCTCTTCTACTTGAATTTGCATTTCATTTCGTCTGTTTCGTCTGTGAAGTGAACTTATGTAGAGGAAAGATGCCACTGTTTAAAGGCCGAGTAAAGTTTTTAAATTTAAGAGAAAAATGCAAAGTATTGTAAGACGTCTTAACCAAAATTAAGTACCTACTCCAAAAGATGAACATTTCGAAAAGATGAACAGGGTCTGTTTTTTATTCGTTCATCTTTCCGAGATTCTACTGTACAATGTTTCAGAAGGAAAGAGTATCAACAATTGACACTTTGCGTATGTCAACATTTTTACATCGCCTTTGTTGACTTTAAACCTTTGGTTTACTTCACTTTTGGTAAATAAAATCCCGCAATTAATGGTTATAAAATTGCCTAGTCTATATGTATTCATTTATGTAAAGTAAATTATTTTCATTTATGAGTTAGGAGCAAAGAGTAGGTACTTGGAAAAATCATAGTTTTGGCAGATTTTTTTCCTCTATTTTTTCAAAACTAGTTCTATCCACTTGAAGCCCCCTTCAAATACATATCTCTGCTTTCCAACTGACAACTGTCAAAGCTGATAAATGTATTTCTGAAGTACCTTGTGCCGGTCTTTCTAACTATAAAACTCCCAACCAACACCACACTAACCATTCAAGCAAACCTGAAACTTACGACTTGATGGCTTTAACATTTGCATATTTTAGTGGTTCATTCGCATCGCATGCAAAAAGAAATTATGACGAGCAAGTTTAACTATCCAAATCGGAGTGTAGATGACAGTCTTTAAAGCTAACTGTTTATGGTATAATTTTGAGTCATGTGTGCGGAAACAATTACAATAATACATAACCTTCCATCCCGTAGAGGCGATGACACATGCATACATACATAATGTACACAGTCGCATCACAGCTCAGGTTTACAGTAATTTTCACAGTTAATTCAAATTTATAGTTAATAACCCGTCTGCCCTTGAAGTACATACGATAGTACGAGTGTAATCCCACCATTTTATATACCCGAAAGAAAAAGAGAAATAGAAACAAACACTTAACTTTTACTCAACCCAGCACTTAAATGGTTTGCGGTTTCTCAAACACGGAACATACTCACCACTCAACTCAAAACTTGCCATCTCACTTGCTGCACCATATTTAGTGGCAAAAAAAAATTAAACGAATTTCTCGACCAGCATCTCAACAGATTGCGCAATTTGGCTCGATGCTGCTGAACTGACTGATGACAGTTGAAATATCTCTCTAATCGACGCCGCTGGAGGGAAGGCATTTCTATTTCTATTTCGCGAATGCCATAGGAGACAATGGTGTGTCCGCGAAGAGTGGCTTGCGTTGCGTCATGGGGAATTCTGCGGTTATCTATGATAGATGGACAACCAAATGGGCTCTATTGAGCATGGAATAGTATAACAATCGCTAGCACAAGAACAATTTGTATCTGGCTACAAGGTCGCCTGTAAGTTGTTGTCGACTGCGGCACCTTTAAGGGGGAAGTCTTGGTTTCTTTGCGAATAGTTGTGGAAGTTACTCATTCTTCAGCATTGTTTGAGTATCATGATTTCGTTTCGAGATCCAGTCCTCCGTCTGTATAGGAATAGAATCCACTCAAACATTTTCAACTTCGAATATTTGTCTTTTTGAAATCATACCTACATATATATTATTTCGGTACCTAGTATAGGTACCATTTGCGGCTCTCACACTTAACCAATCTTAACAAATAAGGTGTCAAAAGAAAGAGAATTCCCTGGAGCAGTGATGAATTGCACTTTCACTCTATAAATTTTATCAAATTAAAAAACAAATCAAAAAAAATATTTTACCCAAAATGAACTCCTAAAAGAATAAACACTTCACGTACGATTTCAATCTGTCACCTGATGGAAATGAATTCATTTAGGTTGATATACAGTAAAATCTCTCTTAAGTGGACAGCCACAGGACCGGAGTCTCGTCCATATAAGAGAGTGTCCGGCTAAGAAGAAAAATAATAAACAATTGAGTTAAAAAAAACTAAAACCCCACCACGTCGTTATAATATAGTTTTTATATACATAAGTATGCATACATAGGGCAAAGTGGCATGCGACCACGGCTATACTCTGAGCATCATCGTTTCGATTCATCTTGTTTCGTACTTTTTAGTTAGTTTTCCCCATAGTCGGGTTTTAGTTTTTTTTTTCCTTAGTTATTTATTTAGGTTTAGAAAATTTGTAAAATGTAAGTAGGTAAGCAATGTCATGTTCTACTTGTCAAACCCTTTCATTTGGTACCCATACTAAGGAGGAAAGATAACGGCAATCTGCCATCTTTGTGCATCCGCCATATCGAATTTAGACTGACGTCATAGCGTATCGTATTTTACTCGCCAAGCCCTTTCATGTGATACCACTATCAAAACGGTTGTAAGATAAAAAAAAAGGTAATCCACCATCTTAATACATCCATAGGCTATGTACTGTGACGTTACATAGTCTAGGACACACTCCGGATCAAGATGAATCCAACGACACCTCATTTGTTGAAAGCAGTTCCTGTACGAGGTGACATCCCTAAATACAAACAAATCCAGCCTGTGCCAATCAGAACCCTTAATTTTGCCGTAGTCGGATAAAAATTTAAACGGATGATGCCTTAAAATTTGTAAAATAAATCTCCATCGTAATTAGCTTTCTTTTTAATGAATTGTCCCGAAATAGGGTCTTTACAAAGCTGCTATGAAACCTCCATTTTTGTAGCTCATTCGTGATAGTTGTGCTCCATTCAGCAAGTAACGATTTTTTGTTTTTCAATATGCTGGCCACACACGATTTTCCAACCAACACCCGATTTAGTTCCTATGGAGCGCACCCCGGACCGCAAAAACAAAATACTGTCCGCCTGTTGCTAACAAACAGAAACTTCCTATTGATTCTCTTTTACATTATGGAGATCTATTCCTACCAGTTAACGCTTTATGAACATAACAAAGTCTGTAAGCTTACACATTCATTCCTTTTAACCGAATGCGAAAATGAGAGATTTTCCTGTACACCCCCTGTTCACACATCCACGCGCTTACCCTGCTGTCAAACAAATACATAGCTATGTCTGTATACAACGATCTTTTGCCAGAAGTGAAAACGCGTCGTTTCGTAAAAACAAAATCTCATTTTCATATGAACAATTCATATTGTCCATTTAAAGAAATGCTACTCAAATAAATGTGAAAATACTGTCCATGTCCACTTAATAGAATCGCCCACTTAAGGGGAAAAAAACTCATACAAAATCATTCTAGCCAACCATTTTGTCCACTTATGGGAACTGTCCGTTAAGAGGGATTTCACTGTATTGGGTATTTGTTAATGATATGTTTTAAGAGTTAGTTCATTTTGGTTGATATATTTGCTATTGATGGTAGTAGTGTGGACAAATGCATATATATCAACTAAAATGAAGTTAAAACAAAAAATAAAAAATAAAAAATTATATTTTAATTGTTTCGGTGACATGGCGCATTCTAAAAGAACATGCAATACAACGAGCAGGAGCGTTCGACCAAGTTGTATACTTTATTTCTCTTTTATGTTTTCAGATTTTCCTTTGAAGAATAGTTGACGATTACTTAATTGAGCGCGGTTTTTCGGGTGATAAATTGCTAAAGTGGATAAATGGATTTGTTTTGTTGTAAAACACGAAGAAAAACCTTGCCAAATGTCACAACATAAAAAAGTAATAATTGAGTTGGAAACAGGTTGTGACCTCCTGTGTCGCAAGAAAATAAATTTCATTTGGTCCATTATTTACGCATGCTATGTACAAGTTGCTATTTTGTTGTTTTTGCTAATTTCCGGGCAATTTCCAAATGATAGCGAAGAATATGTATATGAATGGTGAGACGAAGTTGTTTGAGTGGTCATAAAAGATGCTTTCAATAACACCTGCTTCCGTCCATTTTCAACTCACAACTGGTATTGCATTTATTGGCTTATAATGTGCACTTTCGGGTACTATATATCTCCAGTGATTCTATTAAGCCAGATGGGAGATTATTTCCAGATTAGTTTGGTTAAGATGTTAACTGATTGAGTGAAACTTTTTAATGTCACATTAAATGTTACGTAATGTACATACACTTAATCCACTAGTTTCGGTTAATTGGTTTTAAAAACCTGTCCCCTTTCGACCTGCTGTCGAACAAAATGCACAATTAGACTGCTCAGTAAGGCATCCTCATTAAATGTTAGCAAGTTTTGATTGTAAAAATAGAGCGATTGATATTAACATATTTTTCGCACAAGGTGACGAATTGTCGACCTCATCATCTAAGCCAACCATTATCCAATTAGATTGTAATCAACTGACAGTAAAACATGAAACGTCCTGACCTAGTTATCGCCATTTATCAGTAAAAAAATAAAAACAAATCCAAACCACAAACCTGTCTTTTTTTCTGCTCCCCCATAGCAACACTACAGTCGATGTATACGTTCATATGTATACACACGTCCATCTGTCTGTTAACTCTGAAAGATTTAAACATTGCATGCATTCATTAAGTGCACAACCGGACACACGATTATTATTGCAGAGCACTTATTATGTAACCACTTTAGGGGTTAACGACAGCTGCCTTTGGGAACACAGCCAGCGGTTAAAGGCGACACTATAATTTAATACTGCAACTCTTATTGGATGACACACCGAAAATTCCAGGATTCACTTGCGATATACGACCACGTGTTTGCGTTTTCCAATGAAGAGATTATGCTATTATGCAGCCGATTAATACAAAAAAAGGGAAAAGAAAGCGTTTTCCTCATCGTGCAGGGCATGTCCATTAATCAATGCGTGCAGGGCGGTATATGTCCATACCGCATACACGAACATGGAATCATTAAAAGAAACCGTTATTAGGTCATATAATACACACATTCATACAGGTATGCTAGATTGGTAATCAATTTCCAGACATACATAATTATGCATCCATTCTTTGCGTGTTAAATTAGATACGATTGCGTACTGTTAGAAGGGAATTAACAAAAAGATTTCCCATTTAAATCGCGATGCCCTTTGGATATTTTTATAACCTAAAAAAGGCGACTTAATAATGGTTTTCAGACATTATATGTCTGTGCCACTGGATAGGTAACATCTGCAGTTCCAATATACTTAAGTATGTGCATGTGTATGTATAATTACTTCATGGGTAGAAAGAAGTAAGAGGTATTTTGCTTACACTCAAGTCTATATCGAAGCGAATCTATTCGACACATATTCGTTTTTAAATCCAACTAATTGACTTACATTCAGTATATTATATTAAGGCCCTCATTTGACAGTACTACCATCAATATACATACGAACAAATTTTACGCTGTGATGGACTGGCAGCGAAAATAGGCGGAAAATTGGGTGCAGTTGTCTAAAAATTGGCATCGATAGCAAAATTACAAAAGCGTAAACGGTATGGATATCTTAACGAAATAGAAAATAGCGTAACGACTACAACTATTGGCACCCCAAATTTTTGACCCAACTAGTGGCACCCCATCATTCAATAGTGATTTTCTTAATCCCCTTTAGTCCGAATTTTTAAATCTTCATCGATTCCTCACATTTCTGGATCTTTATTTTGAAGATGGCGATTTTTCTTCAGTACAAATTTACAAGTAAAAGTGTTAGCACGTAGAAAACAAAAAACGCAATTTTGAGTGTTTTGGTTAAAATCATATAATTTGGTAAACTATTTTTCACCACTTATATCATTATCTTTTAGTAAACACTTTTTTGATCTGTCATAATAACGCATAAAATAAGATTTTTTTTATATAGTTTTGTTTCCAAATTAATTCTTTGTAGCATTTAAAAATAGGTTGCCAGTAATTGGTTCCAAAATAACAATACGGTTGAATTATTGGCAGTGGGAGTCAATATGCTGTACATCTTATTGAGCTACAATTACTAGAACTACCAGTAAATTATACTTTTTAGTTGTACCTTTCAACCGATGACAAAAAAAAAACTTATCATACGATCGATGTTCAGCGAGCTTTGCTTGACATTAAAAGTGGAAAAATTTCGAAAAAGCAGCTTTTAACCCATTTATGCCCATGGTTGCTTTAATGCAACATTGATAAAATATGTTTTGTTAGAACTAAAAACTTAACATTTTTGATGCACTTTAAGTTTTACTTCATTTATGGATACCTGAACCTTTAAATAAAATTTTTTTTTGAGTTCGTTATAGGCTCTTGGGATTTGTAACAAAAAATGTTAAGTTTTTAGTTCGAGAAAAAATATTTTTTCAATGTTGCGTTAACGCAACAATGGGCATAAATGGGTGTAGAAATATGATGTATTACCATCATCCCAGGATCAAATCTACACTTTCGCTTAAGCAATTTTAAGAAATATACCCAGGCCTATCCACGGTTCTTACAGATGAGAAGAAGCTAGTCATCGTAGAATGTCTGAAGGCGAGTTACACGAATCTTGCATTTTTTTTTTAACAAATGGCTGAAAAAGTTATATGTATAATTTTATAATAATAATACTATTTATTTAACCATGTAAAATGTTGTTTTTTTCTTTAAATCAGTTAAGCTTATTTTAATCAATTTTATATTCATTATTTAGTGAAATTTAATTAATTTATTTATTTTCTTATTAACCTACATACATACATATTATATTACCTATATTTTTTATTTCTTATTTAATGCAACACAAAAAAAATATTATAAAACATAATTGAAGCTTAAATCATAAATGAAAAAAACTTTATTTCATATTTAATTTTCTTTACAGGAGCATTCCACGGTTGGTGAGGGACGAATCGTACGCATTTGATAAGTTAAGATCTTAAATTAAAAACAAACCGAAATGTTTTCTTACAAACCATCTAGTGGATTATTTAAGTGTAATGGAGCCTTATCACAATCAATTATTTGTTTTTAAAAATATTCATAAATAGGGAGTTATTTGTAGGAAAAGTAGCTCGTTTGTACGGGACAACCCTAGTACACCATACTTTTAATTCTTTGAATTTGTTGCAAAATTTTAGCAAAAAATAATTATCTTCGAAATTAAAAAAAAATATTGTTAGGTAGAGTTAGTCGTGGTATTATAAAACAATAAAAGTTTAAAAAAAAATTTATTAAAATGAGAAAATAAAAAATGTAATTGAAATTGTTTATACGGGACACTTTCGTTTGTACGGGACTTTTACGGAATTCAAATATTAAGAATTGGGTTTGAATCATTTTTTAAATGAAAACTTAACACTCTGATTTTCTAAAGCGTGTTTTTTGCATGTCACTTCATGATCATCAACTAATATTTGATGAAATTTTGGTGTTCCTAAAAACAGATTTTGCAGACTTCTCATGGATGGAAATTGTGAATTTTCTCAGTTATTTCTGATTTTGAAATGAAAGAAATCCTCGTATAAGGTACTAAAGTAGCTGCTTATGTAGTTAAATCTACTGCATTTTGGAAAACAGCGTCATCTCCTTGACCTCGAGCTTTTTGATTTACAAGTCGGTGTGGGGCAGATAATAAAAGAATAATTTTTATACTTTAAATAAAACAAACTTCAAATAGCACTGCACTATTTAAGAGTACACACGTAACTTGCTTTAAATCAAATGCGTATGCATGTCTAGACAGAAAAGATCATAACATCGATATGTGCGTTTGTACGGGACAAAATTACCATTTTCAGTGGAATGCTCCTACATTCCTTTTTTAATAAATTAATTTAATTTATTTATAAATAATTTATAGTTAATATTATGAAAACCTAAACCTGCAAATGTAAACCGTAAATAAAAAAAACTTTGTTGGTCTGTTTTAAGGTTGCATATAATCAAACTTCTTTTAGATGCCAGTAGTTATGTACAGGCAAACCCCGGTTAACGTCGTTAATGCGTTCCTGACAAACACGATGTTATAGCGAAACAATGTTGCGCGGAGCAACGTTAGCCGGGGTATACGTGTACACATATCGGGGTGCAAATAAGTGTAGTTTTTATTAAGCATTTTTTTTATTTAGACTTTGTATCATATTTTTACTTACGCGTTTGATATTTAATAATATTAACCAGCAAAAAATTGTTTAAATAATATTATATACAAATGTTTATCAAAGCTCAAGAAATAATAAAGTTAAAATTTCCTTGATTGTGTTAATACCTACATATGTCATTGTATTCATTGCGCTATTTTTGCTGTATTTGATACGAATTGTCAAAGTGAAAAAAGCTTAAAAATGTGGTATTTTAAGACAATGTTCAAGATATGTATGCTCATTTCCATAAAAGCGATAGCTGCTACGCAAATAACATCGAAGCTTGTAAAGTATTGCCGCGAAGAGCTTAAGGTTCTCAGTACGCAGCACAATGTAAAACTCTGCTGGGTCCCTGGTCACAGCGGGATACCGGGCAATGAAGCCGCAGACGAACTGGCTAGAAAGGGTTCAGCCTTAGATAGAGAACAAGCAGACGGGACGGTCAAACCACCACTCTGCAACCTTCGGGCCCGAATTGAACAAAAATCAGTAATTGATGCGAACAATAAGTGGAGATCGCTAAACACCTGTGTGATATCGAGAGGACTATGGCCAAAGTATGACAAAACAAGAACTAGAAAACTCCTACAAAAAGATAGAAAGTCGTTGTCAATACTAATTGAGGTGCTAACAGGGCATAATACCTTAAGATACCACATGAAAAAATTACGATTGAATGATGATGACATATGCAGAGGATGTGGTGATGAAGAGGTACATGAGGATACAACCCATTTCCTCTGTCACTGCCCTAACCTCTGTCAACTAAGAAACAGAACTCTAGGCAAATTCTTCTTCGATCACATCGAGGAGCTTTCTGATGGATCACCATCTAATATACTTGAGTTTGCTAAGGCGTCGGGTTGGATGAAAGCATAGACATTGATACCACGGGTAGGACCACACTATGGGTATCACAATGGGTCCATATATATGGGACCTAAGTGTGATGAGGACACACACATCCTCATCAGCCCGCAAACCTAACCTAACCTATACTCATTTCATGAAACAAAACAAGAACAAGGAAACTCCTACAAAAAGACAGGAAGTCGTTGTGAATGCTATTAGGAGTGCTAACTAGGCACAACACTCTAAGGTACCACATAAAAAAAATAGGGTTGGTTACGATATCCCGCTTTTAATAGTCCCGTTTTTTTAAAGCCCGACCTTAAAATCCCGACTTTAAAATCCCGCTTTTTATAATCCCGCTTTTTTATAATCCTGCTTCTTATAATCCCGCTTCTTGTAATTCCGTTTTAATAATCTCGTTTTTTCAATCAGATGTATTTCGAGCGAAATTTGTTTAACATGAATTGATTGCAAGTCATTTTTTTAAATAAAACAAATAGTTCTGATTGCAAAAGCGAGATTAGAAAAAAAAAAGAAATAAGTGAAATAAAAAAAAGGTAATAATATGGACTAACCTTTTATTAATAACTCGTATTATTTGGAATATAATAACAAATATGTATAGCAATTCAACGAATATGCAAATAAATTAATAATATTCATTTAAAAATAAAACAATAAATGAAATAAAACTCAGAAGCTGTGTATTAAATATTTATATACATTGAAATATTAATGGAACAACCAAATTTTTTTTATGTAATTAGTTCAATTGTATATTGTGAGCGATACAACGCATGAAACCTGATTTGGACATATTTTTCATAATTTTCCGTTTATTTTTTCGTTTAAAGGAACTGTTCTTATTTCTTTCCTAGAAAATGGAACAAGCAATATTAAATTTTGAAAGATGAATTTGTTGAAATACAAAATTGGGATGCTGAGAAACGGGCAAAACCGGATTAAACGGGATTTTAAAAAGCGGGATTTTAAGACGCGGTATTTTAAGAAAATGGGATTTTAGAAGACGGTATTTTGAAACTTATTTTTCGGGATTTTTGAAAAACGGGATTTTAAAAAGCGGGATTCCGATACGCTCCCAAAAAAATAACGACTAAATTATGATAATATTTGCAGGGGATGACGTGACGAAGAGGCACATGAGGACACAGCCCATTTCCTCTGTCACTACCCTAACCTCTGTCAACTGAGAAATAGAACCCTGGGCAAATTCTTCTTCGAACACATCTACGAACTATCAGATGGATCACCATCTGACTCTGTTTGAATTTGCTGGGTCGTCGGGCTGGCTGAAACCTAGACACTAACACTTTAAGGGTATTACAATGGGTCCACATGGACTTAAGTGTGATGAGGTGAGGATGCAACCAGCATTAGCCCGCCAACCTAACCTAACCTATGTACTTCATGAAATAACCTCGAACAAAAGATGAAGAAGTATCAGTATAGAACTGATTTCAGGAACTGTGTAAAGTTCCCGCCTTTTCTTAGTCATAATCGGAATATCGGATTGATATGATATGAGCAAACTCAACGCTAAACGTCAGTAGAGTTCTCATGATTTCTTAAATGTCATAAATTATAGTTATTGCTCATGGGAAGAAGTTTTTACAGCTTCATATATTTAAAAAGTTGTGACAGAATTATTTATAGCACTTTAAAAACTTTAACAACGAGATCGAGATTAATAGAAAATATGTACACATACACATGTCAAATAAATGACCATCCCACTGATTTAACATCTAAATATCGAAAAAAGCAAACAGCTAGTACTAAACTCAATGAAAACTCCACCCAATTACATAACCTCGCTCTTGATCCTCTCGTTGCATTTGTCTGCTTGACAGCCTCCAAAGTATGAATCACTGCACATCCGACATTCCCCGATGTAGTACCATTCCATAGATCTCCTTTTGACTTCCCCTCCGCTACTATTTTACAAATACACGTTTTTGCTAGCCACCTTCGCAGAAACCCCAGACAACACATCCAATTAATAACACAATAAAGTCAACAAAAATAAAAAAGAAAAACAAGAGTTGAAAGCAAAAAAAAAAAAAAAAACGAAAAACCACTCGTAAAACAATGACCGCCACTTTAGCTGTTTGTTACCAATCTGCATACGCAGCCCGTACATAGATACTCCCATGTTTCTGTTGTCGTCTTCTTCTTCTTCTACTTTGGCGTCGTCGTCTTCATCGTTGTCGTTGTCGTTGCCGCTGTCGTTTTCGTAACTAGATCTGGGGTCACAGGCACACAGTCACTAAAACGAAGAAACTCACTTAAAACTCACTCATTGCGACTCACCACCGCTCACAATAGGTGGAAGGTTTGCATGGCGTATAAAAGCACTTGAATTTTGGTAAACCGACATCATTTCCATCTTGGGACTACTACTGGCAACGACGACGACGACGACGAGGACATAGCACCTTTTCTGTGGATTAAGAAACAAGTTAAACAAGTGAAACTACAATGAAATTATTTGTAAGTGTCTAAATCTAAAGACCCTTTGCTCGCGGATACGTGGAGGGCAAAGTGAAAGTGTTACCATTGCAACTCATTCAACCATGAATTCTCTTTTATCGTACAGATCAGCTGCTTTTCTGCTGCGCTGCTCTTGGTGTCATCTGCGAATGCCGCTAAGGTTGTGACGAAGCAGCTCTCCAAGGACTCTGTGAAGGATAAACGTGAGTTGGGATCTGGACCGTATAGTGGAGCCCCGTACAAGTACCTACCCCCTGCACCTATATCGATAGGCGGCGGCGGAGGTGGTGGTTATTCTGGGGGATATTCGGGTGGATCCGGAATTGAATTTGGTCATGGTGGAGGTGGTTATAGTGGAGGTGCTGGCTTAGATATTGGTCACGGCAATGTGGAGACATATATTGTGCAATCTTCCGGTGGAAAGGGATCATCATTTGGCGGCGGTGGAGCTGGCGGATATAAATACTCCGGTGGTGGCCTCGGAGGTGGATTGGGACTAGGAGGTGGATTAGGACTCGGTGGTGGATTGGGACTAGGCGGTGGACATAAGGTGCAAACTGTCGTCATTCCATCACAGTCTTATGGAGCACCAGGGCTTTCGTACAGTAATTCATACAGTGGCGGACATTCCTCATCCCTTGGCGGTTCTAGTTATGCGTCGGGTGGAGGCCATTCACCATCACTCAGTTATGGTGCACCATCGGGCAGTTATGGCGCTCCATCGGCTAGTTATGGTGCTCCATCGGCTAGCTATGGCGTTCCATCTATCGGTTACTCTGGTGGACTAGGTGGTGGTGTTTCCTTTGGTGGATCATCTTCTCACGGCAGCGGCGGTCTCTCCTTTGGTGGATCATCATCTCACGGCGGCAGCGGTCTCTCCTTTGGTGGATCATCAGCTCACGGTGGTAACGGTGGTGGTGGCGGCTATTATTCTACAAAACTCTCACAAGGTCCATCATCCACATATGGTATTCCACTTGCGGCTCCACTTTCGTCGTATTCTCCAAAATATTCGAGCAGTTCATTTGCATCGATTGGTGGCTCAGGCGCACCCACATACGCAGCTGGACAAAAAGGACTCGGCCATTTCTCATATTCCGCCAGCAAACCATCTTTCCTGCATACAGATTTCATTTCCTCATCCAGCGGTAATGTTGGCGGTGGATACGCAGGAAGTGGCGGTCATGGCAAGGCACCTTTCAAGCCATCTGCGTTCTTAGGCTCAAGCCAAGATTCTGGTGCATCATCATACTCCAGCAATGACTATTCGGCTCCCTCACAAGAGTATCTCCCAGCTTCGCATAATTTTGGTGGTTCATCTATATCTTCTGGCGGTTCCGGCTATCAAGTACCAGCAACAGTTTATGGTGCCCCCGGTGGAGGTGCCGAAAACATATACGAGCAGGCCGCACCCATCCACGAGCCCACATCCTTCTCCGGCTCCGATGATAGCTACGTGACACCACAACAGTCGTACGGTGTGCCATCGGCACCTGGTAAAACTTACCTGCCCCCCAGCTCCAGCTATGGTGTACCCAGCCATCACTAACCAACGAAAAGTATTAGCTTATAGATAGAGTCTCATGAATCTCAAATTTGGAATTTATTTTTGAGCACACACACACACACATGCGGATCATTTGTATATTTTTTTGTAATTCATAAGCTGTTCGCTGTATTTATTATTTTTGATTTTTTTTTTAAATAAAAAAATGATATTTAAGTTTATTTTTTGTAGAAAATATGTGCATTTGTATTCAGTGCTTCACTAATGGTGGATACTTTCTCTCTTTCTCTTTCACTCTCTCTGTGTGGGGTGCATTAAATCAACTGTCAAATGCAAATTATTCCGCAGAAAGTGCCAAAAGGGAGGGCAACATTTTGTTGCAAATCTTAATCGAAAGTGCTTAAGCAGTCGCCGCGGCTAAAGAATATCGCAAACGATTTGATATCTTTTCGACGAGGTGCTTGAAATGTTTTAGTTGAATGCAAATGGAATGCTGAGACGGTGATTTGTATTCAGATGGATGCTTGCTATTTGGCTGATTCGATACTTTCATACATAGGTTTGGCAGCCAGTATGTGAATTTATTTATTTCTTCTTTGGAATTTACTTTCGTATTTGTTTAAGTGCAAATGGAACCAAGTTTTTGCAAAAGAATAAAATAAAGTGCATGAATGTGTAGAGGATAAGAATTAGATGATGCGCCACAAGGTTCAGCTATTGAACCTATTTTTGTTTCAACTTGTTTGGTGCTTTGCTTTGGAATTTGATTCTGATGGAAAGTATTTTTCTTTGTTGTTGTTGTTGTTATGACCTCTATTTTTTTGTACATAGTAGGACATGGCTACGTGAAACATCTTATATTCGAAAGCCAGGTTTCTTCTAAAAATGAAATCCGGCTCACTGATATTAGCTGATGTTGAATTGATCAGTCCCTAGAAAAACAGAGACTGTTTGTTTCTGTGAATGTAAGATATGTTCTACATACACGCGCCACCACTTGAATATTAAGCGCTGAAAGGTGTGTGATTTGGTGGTGAACAAATGCTAACGTATCGTAAATTCCTAAAGCCAAAATACACAAATTTAAAGCCAAAGTACACACTTCTTAAATGGATTTACATATATGTATGTATATACATTATATTAGTAAAATATATACATATAATTGAGTATTCCAACGAAGTAACATATAAAGGAATGGTTCTTGATAAAAAAAATAAAATAAACTAAAAAAACTCACACGTTAAAAACAAAATTACCAAAGCAACAAAGGACATGTGGGCCTATCGTTGTATGTGCAGTAGGACCCCGGGAATAGCCCCAAAGGTTATACATTAGATATATACAATGATGACACGACCTATCATCACGTTCTCATCAGTAGTATGGTGGAGCAAATCTACCATCTCAAAGCTTCAAAAGCTACAAAGACTGGCATGCTTCGCCACTACAGGCGCTATGCGCACTTGCCCCACAGCTGCTATAGAAGCGCTTATTGGCCTAACGCCACTAAACCTTTTCATAAAAAAGATGGCGAGCAGCAGCACTATTATACTACTGCAAACAGGAGAGATAAACTACATAGATCACACAAATTAAGTAAATCTTCGCTCCAAAATCCCAGAGCTTGACCGTTAAATGACCGCTTACTTAAAACTTTATGTTTCGGCAGGACGTTCGATACAGTGATCCTAAGCCGAGAATCATGGAACTATAAAAATCGTACCTCAGACCTAAAAGGTTTAATTTAGGGACAAAATTAAACTATATTTTTCCCAATAAAATGGATATTATTTTCTCTTCTTTAATTTTTCTATTTTCTATCCTTTCTGGATTTGTACTGTATAAATTATTTATTAATTGTTTTTTTATATTTTTAAATATTGTACGATTGAGATTGTCTAACCTCTAACCGTAGCTTCATATATTAAAGAATTAAATTGTAGCTTATCATAAATCACAGTCTTCATGTGCACAAGCATTTGATGAAATAAATAAATAAATAAAATAAAATAACAAGTGGTATACGGAAGGATCGAAGATGGATTTGGACCAAACACTAGAATATCAATACCATAATGGGACAAAGTCCCAGTGTATTTCAAGCTAAAATTCCTGACAATCAAGTGTGCGCCAACGTCATCCTCGAATCGGGAATAAAAGTCGAGCAGCTATAAAAGTACTAATCAGTTCTGAACTGCTTCAATACTCTCCAAGACCTCTCCCATAGATTCAAAGTCAA
Organism: Brachyopa scutellaris; assembly: GCA_949775065.1. NCBI lineage: Eukaryota > Metazoa > Arthropoda > Insecta > Diptera > Syrphidae > Brachyopa > Brachyopa scutellaris. Next base: position 64,006,808 of record OX459112.1, read on the forward strand.
ACTTTGGTGGGTGCCCGGACATGAGGGTATTGATGGAAACGAAAAAGCTGACGAACTGGCTAGGAAAGGTTTGGCTGACTCCGTTGTTGGGCCCTGGTCCATTTTTTAACATTCCCAATTTAGCTATAAACTTAAAAATCAGCAGTTGGGAAAACAACATGTGTGTCTCCTATTGGATAAAATACTCAGGGCCTTCGTCAGGCTAAAAGAGCCATTAAACCCTTCCACAATAAATCCATAAAACACCTATTCCTCAGTAGAAATGATATCAAGAGGCTAGCGGGATTTCTAACAGGGCATTGCCATCTTCGATATCATCTAAACAAAAAATAGTCTTATTCAGTAAACCGAATGTCGTTTTAAATTTGCGAAAGTGGACGAAAGGTTAACAAATCTGAGCTGGGAGCCATTATGGGTATACAATTTCTGTGTATTCGTATTTTTTCAAATGTCTTATATGTTCCCGTTTTATTTTCTGTAAAAATAACTCCGATGATGACCTGAAGAGGGCATTTTCGAGAATGATTGAAGAACTAACCCTTTTCTTAAAATTCACAATAACAAACCCAAATAAATTGTGTTACCGAAACAAGATCTACGTTTCAACACTTTTATCTAATATCACAAACCATCTTTCAAAATGTCATCCATTAGAAATATTACTTTATTTTAAGATTAGCTAACAGTCTTCCAGCTTCGACTACAATCTCCTAATTCCTATCTCATAATTTTGCCATTCACAATACAACATTAGAGACAATTTGCTCACCAAAGTCTAAGCAACATTGTTAACAGGAAGTAAAAGTTCACTTCCTTTCCCTATTTGCTGTTATTTTTTCCAATTCTCAGCCAATAAAGAGATGCAAACATTTAGTGGACAGAAAGCAAATAACATTTTGCAAGTTGTTTAATAAAATTTAATTGTCATATTGTTCTCTGTTACACAAAATCATAAAAAACATGAATTAAATGAAAAGAAAAGGAAAAACAACTTCTCTCACAATTTGCATAAACAAAAAAAAAAAACATCCATAATAGCAGGTCTCGTGTCTCTTGTTATGAAAAATTGGGTCATTCAACCAGTCTCGTTAAGTAATTCGTGCTTTGATTTAACTGTTATAATACTTCACTTTAATTGATATGGGATAATAGCTCTGTTACCGGGTTACCGCTACATATTTGGTGTATTAAAATGAGCACCAACTCTGCACTTAACTTGTTTGTTTAAGAATTGATAACGATATACATGTACGTAACATGGTAAATAAAAGGACCTGGGACTGCCTTAGCAGTTTATTCTACTGGTGGTGCCTTCACTTTCAAAATACTTGTAGATGACAAATGGTCTATAAAATGATGTTGATTGTGTCATTATGACGACGAAACTACAGATCATCTGATAGGAAACTATTTCTTCAAAAAAGATAAAGATGAAATTCCTGAATCAACCATTTAACGATACCTAAATTTTAAGAGTGATCGGTTTATTCGAGATGCTGTAGTCCGAAAGCAACTCGGTTGTCTCATTTGGGGCACATTAGATCTTTATTTTTTTTAATAAGTAGCTTTATACGACTCCCAAATTACAGCAGCGTTTTCCAAGCTGAGGTTCCAGCAGTAACAATGGCCGACCAGTTGATTTCAATGATGACAATATGGAGAGCATATCACAATTTATACATTGTGCCAGGCGGGCATAAAAGCAATAGCTGCTACGCAAATAACTGATAAATAAAACCCTGGGCCAGTTCTTCTGTAAACACATCAATCAAAGAGAGATGGTGAACCATCTGATCTGCTTTAATTTGCTAGTGCGTCGGTTTGGTTGAAACCTAGACATTTACATCACGGGTAGGAACACAGGGAGTCGGACAGAATCTCGAAAAATAAAATCACAGAAATCCGAAATCCCGAAAATCCAAAATCCCGAAAATCTAAAATCCCGAAATTCCAAAATCCCAAAAATCCACAATCCCGAAAATCCAAAATCCCGAAAGTGAAAATAAAAATTTGTTTGTATGAAAAAAATTAGAAGAAAATTTATTTAACATAGGTATTAAATAAAATAACAAACTTCAAATAAACAAAACAGTTCAAGTCTTATTGACAAAAAACATTTAAGAAACGATCTCTGACAAACCAATATCTAATACAAGTTCGTATCGAACGAAATTCACATTAAAAAGTTATTTCAAAACGCTCGTTACGTTTCGCGTAAGTCTCTTTAATTTTGTTTTCCTTAGTAACGTAACGTTTCCTTATTCTTTGGTTTCCACCGAAAGTTATTTTCGATATAAGTTCATGTTTTCATATGGATTTGCTCTTCATCTTAAAGAGCGTTCAGTAAACGCCAATCTGTGAAACTAAAATTAATTAACTGAAACTAAAATCTAATCGATCAGCAATCACACTGAATGAAATCAACGCAACTGAATGCACATTGCAAATTTTAAAATATTACAGCATTAACGCCAACGGCAATGGACAAAAATTTGTCTACTTTCCTTTTAACCCTTTCAGTATTTTGATACCATATGGTAACATGGTTTCTTGTAACTCCCAAATTCCAATCTTTCTCTATGAGAATATTTTTTTGTTTCAAATTTCTTCCTAACTTCGTGCTGTATATGTTAAAGCATTTGATGCTAACAAAATTCGATCCTATAAGCTTTCAGTGCGCACTGAGCACTCGTGCAGGAAAGTCCTCCAAACAAATATCGATTTTTTTTTACAGTAGACCATTTTTATTATTCTTTTATTTAGATAATCGTTGAATTAATTAATATTTTTGATGTCATTTTGTAGATAGATAATGGGCGCACAATTTTAAAACTAAAATAATCGTATACGTTAATTCTAGTAAATTTTACATCATTTTTGTGTTTTAGGACATAATTTCCAAAAACCACTTTAGAACTAAAATCAAACAAAAATTGTTTTTCATCCTTGTTAGTATAAGCTTCTGTGACAATGCAAAGAAAAAAAATAATGTTTAACCCTTAAAACAAAAAATGTTCACTGAAAGGGTTTAAAAAAAATTTTCGAAACGAAATTTCGAAAAATTATATAAAATGCTAAATTTGTGCAAATTTTTCATGATTCCAGTACTATAACAGGTCTAATTGAAAATTTTGGAAATATTTATAATCACATTATCTTTGCTGGCGATCTTAATATTAATCTGTTGGATAAAAATAATGGCTATGTTGTTAATTTTCTTGATAAAATCAAATCGTTGCACATGTCACCCGTAAACACCTCTTGTCCAACACATTTTAGTACTACAACCTCAACGCTTTTAGATATATTCTTGGTCAACAGAAAAGATTGCACAACTTTCTACAATCAATTAAGCGTGCCTGGGTTTTCCAGACATGACCTAATTTTTCTAATATACGATTTACCTCTGGACCGAACAGAAAATAGAGGAGTAATACAATTTCGATATTAGAATATTATCGGATGGTCAGGCGGCCTTGAAATCACTGGAATCAGTCTCATCTACTTCTAAGACAACCTCTAAATGTCTAAATGTCGCTCATCTCTTATAGCTGAGCAGTTTAACATTCACCTATATCGGGTGCCAGGCAGAGAGACATTCCAGAGAATTGTAGAGCTGACGAACTTGCTAAAATAGTAACAACAATACATTTTCTGCCGGAAAAGAAGAATAAAGGTATGCCCCGTCGCATAGGTGTGAAAAGGCAAGAATGTTTTTGGTTGCCATATGGCAATGCCAGAAGGATTCGGGTTAATATTCTTATCATTTGCATTAAGGGGGTACATATGTACGTCCAGCGCAGCAGCGCAAAAAATGCGCTACAAGAAAAACTGTTTTTAGAAAAGATAACAATAGAAATTAATAAAAATAACTCTTACACATCGTGTATTAGTATTTAAATATTAAAAAAAAAATTATTCAAAATTTCTTTTGCAAGAACTCAAATATAAAAAATCACGTTTTTCAAGGCACTATGCATAAAAAGATGCTCCACGGTCTGCATCATTTCTCCTTGAAATGTTGATGGATTTGCAATATGTAAAAAAATTCTTGTAAAGTAAATTGTGGTTAAAGTCTGTCGAGCCGGATTTTTGAAATTCGAAAAATGTGGCAATTAACGGCAGTTTAAAAAAAAAGTGTGCATTTTGTGTTAAAAATGTCACAATTTAATTATATTTATAAAATTTTTTAATCAAAATATCAAAAATCCGGCTCAGTAGACTATAGAGAAATAATTTCGAATATTTAAAAAGATAAATGCATCAAAATATTAATGTTAACAACTGAATGAGTTATCATGCAGACCGTGCTGGAAAAAGTAGTTTTGAGAAAAACGTGTTTAAAGTTTCAAGTGCGTTTCGCTCGAGGTCACGCGCAGTTCACTTTGAACGATCAAATACAACTAACCTTCACTTCAGAAACCTAAATATAATCTCCTCATGCTTTATAAATGTCCCTAATAGGGCTGCCGTTTTGTAAATTCTAATGGGAGTATTTTAGAGGTTTGCAGGGGAGTATTTTGTGTCTCAGAGGAGTACAAAACGGAAACAATCCAAATCAAATATTAACATATAGTATTAGCCTGTTAAAACTCTTAAAGGTAACTATTTTATTTTGACTGTAGCCTCAAGAATGTTTTATGCTTGTTATGTTCCTCCATGTCGATTTTGTTAGGCTGCCATTTCGGGTTGGATAAAATTTCGTAGAGAGAAATCGATAACAAATTTTGTTATGGAGCAGCTGAGTCTTACAGCTCGTTATAGACGACCACCAATTTTGGTAAAAATCATTATGAGTGACGAAGCATATTTCGACTTGGCCGGAGTTTTTAATAAACAGAATAGCCACTATTGAGGCACCGAAACCCCTCAATTGATACACCAAAAACCACTTCACCCTCTCGTAGAGTAACTGCATGGTGCGCCATTTGGGCCGGCGGCATCATTGGGTCATATTTCTTTAAGGATGCTTGAGCAATGCTATAACAGTCACTGGTGACCGCTATCGGGACATGTTGGAAAACTGTCTTGTGCCTGAATTGGATCAAATAGGCCTACACAGCATGTGATTCCAGCAAGACGGTGCTATATCACACACAGCTGGTTCTACGATCCAAATTTTATGAGAATTTTTTCCCGTCAAAAAGTGGTGATATCGAGTGGCCACGATCTCCTGATGTGACCTTTCCCGAGTTCTTCATATGGTGTTACTTGAAGAAACTTTGATGCTCAAGAACAAAATTCGAAATAAAATTGCCTTAAATAACACCAGACGTCTGCGAAATTGATATGAAAAATATGCTGAAAAGAGCCCGCCTTTGCGCAATAGAGCCAGATACTTGACCAACATCATATTCCGTACATAATGTTAAAAACCATATATATTCGAACAATAAAATATAAATATAAATATAAGTTAAGGCTTGGGTCTTAGAAAGCGTCCTGTATATGGATTTAACACTTGGAAAATGAATTCATTCAGTGAAATTAGGGTAACAACATATTACACATTAAAAGTTATCGTGCTAATATTTAAACAAAGTAGGTACTATTCACTGAAGAAAAAGTACTCAAATTACAATTTTTTTTTAAAATTGGAAATATTCAATAGGGAGTACAATCATGACGAGGGGAGTACGGGAGTACAGTGTTTGAGAGAGTAGTACGAATACTCCCTTAGTACTCACTTCGACAGCCCTGGCCCCTATACATACTTTAGGATAACAAAAAAAGAGTCAAACGGAAGGACTCTGAAAAAAGCTGCCTCAGACAAAAGCCACCTGCGCGATTAGGGCTCTTGTCGGGCCGTCACATTTTCTCTAATAACTTTGGATCTATGGAGAATGTTTACAATCGGCTTTCACAGAAATACGCCTAAAACTATAGAGAATAATAATCTGTAGAAAGAAAAATAGTGATTTTTTTTAAAGTTCCGGACGTTACCCCTTAAAAACATCCGAATCTGTCGCCCAACCCAGACTGTATCTCTTGTGTGTTGTAAGCCATGCTTCCATTCCCATTGCCAATTTCGTCCCACAAATATTTTTGTTTCTTTTTTATTTTCTTGGCATCTTTTTGGTTGACCAACTTTATACGCCTCAATGGCTGTGTCACAACTAAACGCAATGCCTTGAGAATTTCTTCGTTCGTCTTCTCTCTTACTTACGTCTTACGTAATATAATGCATTTAATAATTCTTAGAGCTGTCATATCTCATGCTACCACAATTCAGTGTTCAGTGGCACTAATCTCTTCCCAGTGGTAAATTACCACAAAAGCCAACCGAGAAGCTTGCCCTTTTCGCATAAAAAAAAAGTAAAAGCATCTCACCGGTACAAATTCACTTTCTATTGGGACACAAGTTGCTCCTATGTCCGCTCGATGTGCACATTGATTTCGCGTTTTGATCTTGTTTTGATTTAAATCTTTTGTTTTTTTTTTTTGTAATCATTCATCTGTCTGTGAACCCTTTCGCATCTGGAGCCCTCCTCCGGTCTCTGCCAAAACACATACTCGTCGCGTCGCGTCGCGTCGGTCGTCGTAGTGAGTGTTGAATAATTGTCGGACATTCACTTTCGTTTGGGTTAATTTTTCTTTCTTTCTCTCCTCTGGTGCTTTGATCGTGATTGCGCGGCGATTATTTTCGTAGTGCGGGTCCCTGACATGCGGAATTACATAAAATATTGATTAAGTGTTGGTACTTTTAATAATGTTATTGTGAATTATTAGTTTTGGTTAAATGATGCGATCATAACTCATATCTGTCATATAACCGAAGAGGGGTTGAGAGATCACTCAAGTGTTGCCTCAAGTGGAATCTTTTGTCGAGCACTGCGTATAAGTGATGGTAATGAGGGATCCATCAGGTCAGCACTTAGTTGTTTTGAATGGTTTTTTATCGCCGCCCATAATGGGTTCAGTGAGGTTGATTTTTTGATCTAATGGTTGTCAAATTACGATGATTTTTGTACTCTTTGTAGATGATTGAAAAGAAAAGGAGAAGTTTGGCGGCAATATTAAGCAAGTTGTGATATAATATATTCGTCCACGATTGTTTGACCCATCATTTCGCACGGGGCCTTTGTCTGGTGGCCAAAAGTACTCAAAAGGACTATCGCAAGGAAGCTTCAACGGATGGCTGTTTTTGGTATTATCGATGCGATTTCAACAAGAGCCACTCCTTGCTTTCTCTTCCTCTCCCTGCTAATTTTTGAATTTCCAATTGCCTCTTCAATATTCTGGGAAAGTGGAGGGCAGTCATGGTCCCATCAGCCATAGGCCCACTTTCCTAGCATATTAAATTGGCAGCCAAAACTGGTTTCCCCCGAGAAGAGACAGAGGTCTCAATCTCAAAAGAAAATACTGATTATCTAAGAAGAGGAGACGGACGGTCACTGGTTCGACAGGCGGTCCTTCACAACAATTCAACGAGCTGAAATACTTAAACTTAATCTAACATACCTTCAGCAGGTCTAGAAGTTGTAATTGACATCTCGCCATTACAAATCTTCATTAGGAAGTCACCGCCAGAAGAGCTATTAAATTACAACCTATTCATAGACACAAACCAGGTGATCTTACGGGTCCCGATCAGAATATGCTCTTCACCGTCGCTGATACTCTGTGTCTCTTGGATAATTCCCCAGCGTGTTTCAAGCTGAAGTCCATGTCATTGAGATCTGCGCCTTGATTAATCTACAGAGACGCATCTAGTGCGCCAACATAAGACAGACAGCCAAGCCACACTCAAAGCTTTGAGCTCCTACTCTTTGGACTCGAGACTGGTAAAGTGCTGCTTTAAAGCTCTTCAATCGCTAGCTACTCACAATAAAGTCAAACTTTGATGGGTGCCTGGCAACAGTGGTATTGTAGGAAATGAGGTTGCAAATGAGGCTCGGTCAGGTGGAACTGCCAAATTCTCAGGCCCAGAACGCTTTTGTGGCATTAACTGGGCACCAAAACCTTAATTTACAAATGGGAACATGGCCTTCGTTCGAATTTCTCATTGGGGAAATATCTCAGGGTTCAGATAAGGTATGAACAAGCCTTATAGCCATCACAGTGAACTTCTCAACTACAAAAAGAAAGAATTTAAGTATCTATAAAGCTTTCTCTACGGTCATTGCCAATTACTATATGAACAACCTTAACAAGCTTGGCCTGTTTACCGAGACCAAATGTGGACTCTGTTAGAAGAGGTCCAGACGGCCGAGCGACATGCTTGTGTGAGTGAAAGGGGTTCTTGCAGTGGAATGGAAAGGTTAGATGGAATATGTGGATTCAAGAAATGTGCTCTGTATATGTCGTGGAAACTCCAATGTTTTCGAGAAATCGATAGATCTGAGTGATGTCAGAGGTAGGATAAGTATTCCCAGGTGCTTGTGCATTATTGAGCATAAATCAGGACAATCGCAGCGGAAGTATTTGATACTTCCGTTCGCTTCTTGGCACCCCGGGCAGGTGCTATGCTGCACTAGGCCCAGTCGGTTTTCATGTTCGTTCAAATTGCTGTGTTCCGTATATAGGGCAATCATCGGTTTTATTTATGCTTTGCCCAACTTCAAATGTCTATCTATTATTTCTATAATTTCTTTGGCAGTCTTGCTTGTCTGGATTTGACTCAACATTTGCGAGTGGCGTTTTGCCAAAGACAGGCTATAAGCAGTTTTCACTGCTTGTACCGCCGTAGATAAAGTATTAGGTGTGAGATTTTCCACGTCTTCCACCGTCGCAAGTTCATCCGTCCTCTCAGTCCCCGGTATATTGTTATGGCCATCAGGTACACAGAGCAGGTTCACCGTGCAAGAACTCGCAATGGTATCCTTCACCAATTTATAATTAGCCTCTGGTGCTGGCATTAACGAGTTCGTCTACGCCGCTGAGAATTGCAAAAACTTCCGCCTGGAAAACAGTCACAGGCACTCTCGATTTTTGCAACAAATGGAAATAGACGTTGTTGCAAAAATCGAAAAATTGTACAAATCGAACCGAAAACTAAAACACTTTAAAAAGACTTACACACTATTATCTGAGATTACAAAATAACATTGCGAAAAATTATGTATTCAAACATTGTATGTATTTGAAAAAATTAGAAGCAAAGGAACAGTCTTCTTCAATAATAATCATAATCATGAGTTTTGATTACTTTTAGCAATTGCATTCGCTTTTAACTCTTTCCAAGCGTTTGCCAAAAAACAGAGCGCATGTTTTAAATCCAAGCTTTTCAGGGCTTCTTCGTTATTGCAGGAAGTAACAAGACAGCTCAACCGAATTTTTTCTGTAGTAGACTGTGGTCAACTACGTTTTTGATCGCATCGATCATTTGGCTGCGTATTTTATGGCAATGGACCTTTTTTGAGTTTTGCTCAAATTATCATTTCAAAAAGAACACAGCAGGAAGGAAAGACAAATGTTGTTTTCTATTGGTTTCGGTCGGAAATTCACCGTATTTAAAAAAAATAGACGCGTTGTTATTACCACACTGCGTCAAGACAATTTATGATATCGGCAAAAGTTTGCTCTTCCCTGCAACATTGCATAGCAAAACTTACACGCACAAATTTTATATATTGCGAAAATCAAATCTCAAAGTTGAGAAAATCGAGATTTTTTTGGATTCGTTGCAAAAATCGAAAAAAAAGAAATTCATAAACGTAGGTTGCAAAGATCGAGGTTTGCAGAAATCGAGATTGCAAAAATCGAGAGTGCACTGTATATATCGAAGAATCTGGACAGTATACCATACACCAGCTCACGATTCTTCATTTAGGCTGCTTACCCTCCATTTCTCAATTTCTCACACCTTAGATTTACAAAATGCGTCAACCAAGGAGCCTTTATTAGAAAGATGGTTTGATCTTTTAGGGCATAGTATCAGCCTTGGGGCAGGATTTTAACTGCTGGTGTATATTATATGAGATCAAAACAAATGCACCGAACATCTGTCAGCAATTAAGAAACTCTTGAAAAATCACTAAAACACCTATTTGGCTTTTAGCAGATCACAAATTATTTTGACAGCTCCTAAATTAAAACCCAACTTTGGAATAGCAGCCAAGAAATCGACCACAACAAAACAACACGTTATCTGCATTCTTATCGACAGCTTTCAATGCATTCACTTTAGTTGGCAGCGTTGATCTTATCCCGGATCACACGTGCGCCTGTTAAGTATCTTATAATCTACATCAATCAATTTAACTCAGCAGTTTTCATTTGTTTTATTTGACTATTAATACGAGAAAACTATACAGATTTGTACCGCATTTCACTTTCTTTTCAATGGACATGTGCGCGGGAGACCGCGCAAATCGAATTGAAATTCCCCAGCATTTTCATTGTGAAGATCTTCTGCGAATGACACACATTTTTGTTTTGTTTTTTCTTCTTTTTGTTACGGATTTTTCTTTTATTTTTTTCTGTTTTGAGTTTAAATTCGCCGGCGGCACGTATCACTTGGTGTGGGCTTTAATGTATATTTTCTTTTGTTTGGTTTTTTTTTTTTTCTGTACAAATTGCGGTTTAATCGAACAAATAAAAGAAGGATTAATGTTGATCTATAAAATTAGTTTTCTAATCAAAATAAAAAATAAATCCTTTCACTTCCTCTAAGGCTGTAAATAATTACAAATAAAATAATTTTGTAGCGAATTTAAGCAATTTCCAATAATTCACAATAATTCATTCTCTCTCTCTGTGTTGCCACATCCATCCAATCCACGCTGTGCAATTAAGTCGTCAATTGTACGAGTAATTGGTAAATTTATTCGACGCTCGCCTACACCTTTCTGTAGATAGTCTTTGGTATACTCTCTATATAATTATTTATCTCGCTGCTTGTCCTCTTTAAACCACCAAAGCACGATCACAATGAAGATCAAGTTCGCTGCTCAACTCTTTTGATTTAATTTTTCTTATTTTTATTTTCCTCCAAGGGAAAATCACCATTGAAGCGTGCAGCAGTCGTTGTACTCCCTTTTACAGTTTGTTTTACTTTACCGCCATCTGTTTAATATAATAAAATGGAATTTAATCTGCGATCTTGTGTGGTGCGGCACTACAGCTTCCTGATTCCTTGGTAGCGCGTCAAGTGCAAGTGTTAGCATATGAAAGTGGCATTAGAGTAGTTTTTTGTTTGAAAGTATTTTTTATTTATCTGGTTGCATGGTTGTAAAGAATGCGATAATATTAAAGTAACACAAGTAATGGTATTATGCGCGATTTAAGTGAACAATTAAGGATGTAACGCTTCAGGTAATGCACACAAATTAATTCGCGCAGCTATAACTTTCAGATGGCAAAACTGTTTTAATAAGCTTGACCTTTTTTGGTCGGTCGCATCTTTTTACATTCGCATCAAAAGTGTAATAAAACCAATAAACAAGGAATTCTTTGATAGAGTGTGATAACTTTTTGCAACTTAGCGTAAAGCAGATGCTGTTAGTAGCATCTTAGACCTTGGCTTAGTAATAATTGGAATAAGAAATAAAAGTTGTAAAATTAGAGCTGTAGGTATTCACCAAAGTTGCAAAAAATTCAACTTTTTGTATGTTTTTAGTACATATGTACATATCTGTGTATCTAGCTACGCAGTAACATCGATACAAGACGGTTTTTCGTCATCCCAACACGCGTACTGCGAGGGTTAATGAGTGAAAACAGCACTACACACTCTAGTAAATAGAATCAAAAAGGCTGCAAAAGCCTTATATTCTTGTAAAAAGACAAATAACAATTGGCACAGTGATAGATGCCGTCACTGGATACTGGCTTCTAGGTAGACATGTAATCAGTTCTGGGATCCCGTCCAACGATTTCTGCATGATTTGCAGAGACAAGGAGGAAGAAGAAAGTGTTCTTGACTTTCTGCCAAGCTCTTTCCAGTGGAAGGAAACACTACCTGAGAGCATTCCACTTCGATAATCTCGGCGATCTAGCACAAACAGATGTCAAAGACCTCTTCCGTTTCGTTCAAACCTCTATAGTTGGACGGAAATATCCCCAAAGATCCTTGAACCTTTACTCGCTAAACGGACAAATACTTTCACTATCCTCCAGTGCTAAGTATTTGGGCATCGAACTCGACTCTTCTTTAGCTGAAGAATATAGAACTACAGGTCAAGAAATCATATACATATGTACATATAGCTTTCTACGCCTGCAACAAAACCTTTGGAAAACTGTGGGGACCAATGGCGTCCAATTCTCACCTAAGGATCTATAGTGTGTTGGCCCGGCCTAACAACATCAACAGAATCAGAAGAGTCCAAAGAACGGCAGGCATAGGCATCACAGGTGCAATACGGTCATGCCCAACTGATGCTCTCACTGTGCTTTTGCGCTTTCTGCCACTCGATCTACATATCAAAAGCACAGCGCTGTGCAGTGCAGTCCGACTCAAGGAATCTGAGTGCTGGACTGCAAGATATATGGTCACAGTAAAATCCTGGACACACAACCAAACGGTCTGGTTATGTCTCCAATGGATTACATTATCCCCAAGCTTAGCTTCAAGAAGCCTTTCGCTGCAAGCTTCCCCAGCAGTTGCTTGTGCAACCAGGCTAGAGTCACGCTTCTCTGAGTTCCAGGACATAGCGCCATTGAAGGGAACCAGAGAGATGACGAATTTAACAGGCGAAGATCAGCCCTTAACATTTCACCAGCGGAAAACGTTCATATTCCTATAGGTGCTGTTAAAAACAATATACTCTCAGACTTTTCAAAACAAGCCGGTCTCAGGTGGACCAGTTTGACAAACTGTGTCACATCCAGAAAGATAAGGCCAAGTTAGATCAGATCTAAAACAAACGAATTGAGACAAAGAGCACGCGTAGACATCGCTAGAGTAGTGGCAGTTAGTATATGGCACTGGCCTATAGGGGACATGCAGCCAAACTTGCGATCCCTCACAACACTTTTTGCCGTAGCTGCCGTTTGTTCACTTTGCAAATGTCCAGCTCTAGCGAGAGCCGTGAAACGCATACTGGGGAAACTCTTCTTCGGCGACCTTAAAGAGATATCCTAGAAAAGGATTGGTGAGCTAATCCTCTTCCTTAACTCCATTGGATGGATATAAATATCTCAACATAACATCCAAATAAACGGGTCACCTGAGGTTGTGGTATCAAAACGGCGCTATTTGGGTTTCTTCCATCGAAACCACCTCCTTACTCGCTTAATGCCGGTAGCCATTCCTACCTAACCTAACTTAGTGCATATCTACCATCTCGTATCTAGTGGCTTCTAAGTCTGATTGTGTGACAGGCTTAAAACAGTTGACTTAAGAATGACAGAAAAGTAGCTAAATTATATTCACAGCTCCCGGCTAAAATATGATGTTCTATGAAGCTCCTATTGAACATCATATCCCATCCAATAATCTCTAAATAGTCTCACAATCAGATATAGAAAAACCTGTCATTTTGTAGATGAGCGATAGTCGAAGAGTCATCAAATCCCACACAGTTTTCGCTTCTACTAAAGTTTTAAATCTTCTCATCAGCCTTAAATCATCAGTTTAGGTTAGGTAACGTTAAGAAGGATGTGTGATTGAACGAGTAATCATTTCCACTCAGAGACCAGAAGGTCCATTGTGAATCCCCTCATAGTTTGGGAGTAAATCCTCTTTTTTTACCAACTCGACAACCAGTTTGTGCTCTTGGTGAATCTTAAGCATATGGAGGATATATCCAGATGAAGCATCGTCTTTGTCCTATAAAAATCAAGTTTCGGCCATAAAGAATGAGATGCGACGCAGTGGGTTTGTGTGAGTCACAGAGCGTTGGTCTATTTTTCGGTTACATTTTTTATTATGCTGAACAGTGTTTTAATCGGTGGCAGTATGGAGGTGTCAGCATCATTGTTGCTCATGGCTAATCCAGCTCTAGCTATTTCGTCAGTACAGTCTAACCTTATGGCATTTAGTGCATTGCGACATTTTTGGACTACCTCTGATTTTATTGTGTTTGATCCTATTGCTTTAAGAGCTGGCTGACTATCCAGAATCGCTATCTCGGACGAAGGGAGGTTGCTTCCTTTTACGGATATTGTGCCTTTTTCAATCGCCAGTTATTCCGCCTGGAAAACACTGCATGTATCCGGTAGTCTGAAAGATTCCCGTTTATTTAGTGCATCTGAGTAGAATCCTGCTCCAGTACTTGAGTCCATCTTTGAGTCGTCGGTGAAGAGTGCAGACCATCAGTTTGTATTGTATGAAACTTAACCATGATGTAGGTGTAGAAATGGTCACTGTCATCTTAAACTTTATAATCAAAAATTCCCTTATCATGCATTTGTTAACCATTTGCCAATGTAAAGAAATCCTAAAGTACTTCTAGGGGCATGAATCCACCACGCAGATCATGGTATACTCTTAGGCAGAGTACACAAAGAAAATAATGACAATAAACTCGTATTGTGGGTAAGCAATATTTACGCCAACAAACCAGACTAGCTGGAGCAGGAAACAAACAGGCAAAGTCATCTTAAGCATTCACGAGCATTTATGTCAATAAAAAAAAACACCGACTTTCACAGAATGCCGTGAATAACTTATCCATTTCATTATATCTACCATCAGAGACTGCTACGAAACCCAGTAGTTATGATATCAACTTCCAGATGAACCATATCGCGTTCGTCTGTCACTTTGATTCCGCATCAAGCCGTACACGCTTAAACGGCCTTTTGACTAGTTTTTTTACCATCCATTAAACTTATGGTCAATGAACTACCGGCATACGGCGCGCGAGTGGTTAATCAACAGTGCAGATAGCCATTTAGTTGCATTTCGAGTGGGAAAATTGATTGTTGAAATAGGCCCCCACCCACTGATGGTATGGTTGTACTGCCACCATCTCGAGTGTTGGAGCAACAACACGAACCTGTCACCTTGACCATGGACGGTTCGTTTTTCTTTTGTGTGTTTTCCCTCATTTTCAGTATGCTCGTACTTTGCAAACAGATTTGCTTGACTGCTGCTGTTGTCTACGATTACCGCATAGTTTGCAACTTCTATTGATCCGAGATTTTCTAATTTTTACCTCTAGCACGGTGGAGTTGTATTTTTTAATTTTTTTGTTTTCTTTTCTTTTTGCATTGGTGATTTTCAAGAAAATGCTGAAATTGGCGGGGACTACTGCCAGATTGCGAATGGAGAGTATATAAGTTAAGGAGGTGTTTGCAAACGAATGTAATGTAATAAACAAGCTCCGCCAGAGTGATACAGTGCCAGGAATAAATTGCGGTTTTTTTTTACAAAAGTTCATCGTAAATAAATAAAAAAAAGAACAACCAAAAAAGGTGACATTTTTGTTGTGTTTATAGACAGTAAATTTATTGTGGTGTACTATTCGAATAAATGTGAAAATTATTTCTTCATTTGGTGTGAAGTTCGCTTATCAACTCTTTTGTTTTTTATTATAATTATTGTTTTCTTGTGGGTGTATGTTTTGGAGTTGGTGATGCGATGTTTTTTGCCACAACAGTAAAGAAATTGTTAGGCTGAATTCGGAAACTTAAAAACTTTGTAGTGTAGACAAAGACCTCCGCTCCACGGAAGTGCATAAAGAACATTAATATGTCTTTGTAGTTATTTCTTTTTAAATAATTTATTAAAATAATCGTCAAAGATTTTGAGAAAAATTGAGAGCGGGGCTCGCTATTAGAGATGTTACTGATATCCGGTTAGTATCCGGTATCCGCCTATCCGGCCATTTTTCTGATATCCGGCACATGGCCGGATAGTAACTTGGTATCCGGCTGATGGCCAGATAGTTCCTGCATCTGTAAAAAAGTTAAGAAAAAGAAGAAAAGAAACATCCAAAAATATTTTTTAATGAACAGAATGAACAAGCAGTAAATTTTAGAATAAACATTAAAGAAAATTCAGTATTGAAATTTAACGAACGGCAAATTGTGATGTATGAAGACTAATTTTTCAGCATTTAATGGCGGCAGACGGTTGCGTTTTTTTTTTTCGTAAATGATGACTGCTTCCGAAAAGAGCCTCTCGCTGTATACGCCGCTATACGTAGTTGATAGGTAGATTTTGGCAAATTTGGATAAAATTTTGTATTGTTGGGTATTAACGGACCACCAAGCCCAAGAATCACTATTCCGATCAAGTCGAACTGTTTTGCAATAGAAGTCAAGATCGTTGGCTGTGGCACTTTTTGCCGAAACTTCATTTTGTCAATTGTCTTCCGCCACTTCGTTAAAACACACTCCCAAAAGGTATTATGACTATCACCTTCACCCATTTTATTTTTCGTGATAAGTGGAGAATCTCTCTTCTTCTTCAATACTCAAGGATTCGTTTTCTTCGCAACTCATTTTTAAACTTTCCAACAAAATTCTTTGGCGGGCTCTTTCAGGCTGAATCGTTTCCAGGAAGTTCACCTTGAACCTCGGGCCTAGAAGAGTTGCGATCAAGTAATAGTGATCTTCGTTAAGGTCGATGAAACGATTCTTGAGTTCAGTTTTTAATGAAGCTCTCATGTCTAATAAGTTGGTTGTTTTTCGAGCAGTTTCGTCTTTTTCGAGGTATGTTATTAATTTAGGAACATGTGGTATTAGTTCTGAGATACAAGAAAGAGCAGAACTGGTTATTGTAGTTATTTCTTCAAAAGGCTTGAGAAGATTTATACACAAGTATTACCAGAAAATTTGTTCACTGCACATATCATTTCATTCATCTACCGCACGTGCATTCACGTCTCTTAGAATTTCCGAGAACAGGCCATTGAAAGAGTATTTTGAGTAGAGATGTAACGGATAGTCGAGTTGTGTTTTTTTTTCAAGTTTGTTTTGATCTCTTTTGCAGGATAAAATATATATTAATGTCGCAGTACGCATTTCGTTAGGCCGAATATTACATGCCGATTATCCGGTATCTGGTATCCGGCCAAATTACTATCCGTTACATCTCTACTCGCTATAGTCTCAAAATCATTGTCTCATTTCACCTTGTGTCGTACTTTTCAGTTAGTTTTTTCCGCCGTAGGGAGTTTCCCTAGTTTCCTTGCCAACTCATAGCCAAACTAACTGCCTTCTACAACAGACTGGCCAGGCACCCAACATAGTATTACCTGCTTCTGCGTAATTCCCTCAGCATTATTCGGCAGCTCTTTTCTAGTGCCGATTTGTCAGTGAACTATTCTTGCACCTTAAGTGCAGCCTGACTCTCTATGTTAATAACAAAGTCCTTGCTGGATATTCGTTTTACTATCAGGAAGTACGGCTAGAATTTCTGCTTACCTATCTGGGAGTCTCAAGGACACTTTTAGCTCTGTTTCCATGCAGTTGTGAGGACTGCAGTGTCTGTATGCCGAGTAAATGCGTATTTTTCGTCCACTCTTCCCGTGCAGGGTTTGTTGGCTTTGGTATAGTCGGGTAAAAAGAGAAAAGAAATAAAAAACAACAAAATCAAAGGAAACAACTTTCTGTTTTGTCATCACGATTGAAAAATAGAAAAGAAACAATAAAAGCCGCCCTTGTCGAAAAACGAACCTAGAACCCATAAGATGAAGAGCCGACGCGCTATATACTGAGCCACAGCCCTATTACACTATCAGATCTGTGTCGTGGTGTGCTTACTACAAGCAACAACCACAAGCAGAGATTTGCCAGGCAAAATATGCAGCAACAGGCTCATCATTTAGTGCTGGTGTTAGTGGTTAGGCTACGCTACATACAACACTACCGCAAGCAATAAATAAACAAATATAAGAATAAATATACATTATTCGAATTTATGTTATAGGAACTACATTACGACAAAATCATTATCCAATTTCTCATATATTTCTCTGGTAACAGTTTTGAAACGCACAGATTTCCATGGAAACATCAAGCGGTTAGACATATTAATGTCGCAAGGACTGTGCATTAAAAGAATAAACGCTTCGTATAAATCTCAAGGTATCCCAAGAGGATCGAAGCACCTGACACTTTTCTCACCACAACAAAATGTATGTTTGATCACAGCATATCTCTAAGCTTCCTAATACTTACTTACTTAGTTGGCGCTACAGCTCGAGGTGAACCTGGGCCTGCTTCTCGCAACCATTTGTGTGTGCGTGTTATATTTTTGCACGAATGGAAGGGACCTACAGTTTTTTGCCGACTCCGAACGGCGAGTTGAGAAGCTCAATCGTGACAAATGATACTCTATGATGCTTGTCAGACATTCGAAAGAGGTGGGCACTGTGAAAAACTTTTAGGTGTTTGCGGCGCTCCTAATCTGCGCTCTTAAAACTATTCATTCTCATTCATATCCCAATAAACAATTCACCACGCTTCATAAAAAAACCCTAGTCATTCATTTTAACTAGAAGTGTCACATGCCATCGTTTTTTTGGCTCCATCATCTAGTCCGCTGAAAGTGTGGCCCACCAACCTCCACTTAACTTCAGTCCACCTTGAACATAATCATATTAAATGGTCTCTTTAAGCGTTTTGTTTGTTCAACTTCAAGACGCATTTTATTCCAAGTTTGTTTATTCTAAGAAAATCGGATGAAAATGTACTCGTATTCCCATTCGCAACCGATTGCGCAACTCTTTTAAGCGCACTTGACATCCAACCACCACCCTCTTTGTGTCTTTTCAGATGATTCGACTTCTTATGCTCTTTCTAACAAGTACCTCGGTAGCTTATGCCGTATCCAAGCCAGAGATTGCCACAAAAAGTGGTAAATTACCTGCATCCTCATCAACAAATCAGCAACAAGCTGCACAAAAAGTAGCATCACAGCACGATGAACCGCTGTTAAACTCGATCAATGCGTATGCCCAACAATACGATAGTGCAACATCATCCAAGCCGTATGGCATCACAACACAGCTCTACGCGCAGCCACAATACACATCGTCATCAGCCGGTTTCAAGCTCTCCCATTCACCGCAACTGCCATCATCGCCAACACTTGAAACAAATTTCCAACCGATGGCATCGCCGCATCGTCAGCCGCCGCAAATTCAAGCCCAGCAGAATCCTCCAACTCCAGTGATTATGCAGTATCTGCCACAGTCGCAGATCAACGATGGTGTACAGTACCTTCAGCTGATTCCGACTCGTCCGCTGCTCGTTCCAATCAGTCCATATATGTCATCAGTGTCACAACCATATGCGACGCCTCAGATCATTTCGCAGCCATCAACACTCAACGATTATTCCGGACATTCACATGCCCCGGCCGAACCAGATTCCAGCAACAACATTCCCTATGCGTATGCCAATAACCTGCAGAACTATCCCACCTACAGGATCAATCGGGAGACCAAACCAGATGACATACCCAATGGATTGTCTCTCAACATGAACGAGTACATGCCATCGCCGAACGATGCACCCCAACCGATGAAGATGATCAGGGGACGGCCATAAATAGAGAAGGGAACCCACTCCACCTCTACGAGATTAAGTCTTCAAATTTAATTTTTTTGTTTGTTCGCAGCAATTATCTTTTAAATAAAAATTATTTATTAATGTTTCACTCCCTGTTATCATTTCGAGGGTCTGCCCTCACGTGCACGTGCCACTACCGAAATTAATAACAATTAACTCCTGTGAAGAGCGCCTCTTGGGGCGGGAGGGCGCTCGCAGTTTGAAAATGATCCACTTTCGACAAGTGGAAGATCGTTCACGATTACGTGAGGGTCGACTGAAGATGCAGGCTATCTACACGTACGTGTGCTTGAGTGTGGGGAAATTCATTTCCATTTTCACTTCGACGTGCGATCATTAAAGTGTAGCCATGTAGCATGGGGCAAACGTGGTATAGAAAATTAGTTTTGGTCAACTAGAATCCATTAATGAAAGTGTCGACACTAATGGCAGTCTCTCTCTCTCTCTCTCTCTCTCTTTTTCAGTTTATATCTTGGGTCTAATGTCTAATCGAAGAGAAAGGAAAAAAACGTGATAAAATAATGGATGCTGTTCGTAATTGTGAATGATGGGCAATCCTTGAGACAGAGGTGTTCCCGGTGGCAGTTTGACAAAAGACATTGAATGGAAAAGGCAGTGTCTTGTCTTGATACAAGAGACAAACATGCTTATAATAAATGTAGAAGTTCACGACAGCGAAACACTTAAAAGTAAACAAGCAAAATATCAAAGATGTCTCGAGATTTATAAGGAGGCTTATTTTTAACAGAGCACTGAAGCCACTGATTGTTCGTGCCTAGCCCTTTTCTTTACAAGAAACATCACAAGGTGCCCAAGCCTTTCTTTTGATGATCTAGGAACATCCAACGCTTTATCATAAGTCTCAACTGAATTTGAGGAGTATACGAGTATAGAAATAAATCTAGAGAAAATAATGCCAACATTTTTGTAAAGGGCAATGTAAACTTTTGGGTAAGCTGTGTTTCCTTAATTCATTTCAGGAACTAATGTGGAAATCACTTTATAACTTTGAAAGACATCATGGTCTTAAGGAGACGGCATAGAAAAGGCAATTTATATACATACACATATATGTCCAACAATGGGACACAGATAGGTCGAGAACAGAGAATGTTATCGGAGCGGGAGGCCAAGATGTGACACACACTTATCCCTCCATAAGGATGCCACAATTTTCCAAGCGGAACTGTTTGCCATCAATTCAGCTGCATAAATCCTACTGCAGAGAAACTTAAACAAAACATAGATAAACATAGTGTCTGAGGGCCAAGCTGTCCTAAAGGCACTAAGAAGCCACAACTACACAAATCAAAAGCAACATTCGATTGCCACTCAAAGCTAAACCAAAGAAAAACATAGTTAAACTCATATGGGTGCCAGGGCATGAAGGATATGGGGACAATGAAAAAGCTGATATCTTGGCCAAAAAGGAGCCAGCAGTCCATTTATTAGACTAGGCCCTCACTATGGCTTCACAAGAGAAGACACCAACAAAGTCATCGCAGAATGGACAACAAACCAAGTAAAAAGTTACTGGAACAACTAAGAGGACCTGAAGCACTTGAAGAAGTTCCAACCTAAACATAGGAAATTTAAAAATTCTTTGCGCATGCCTGACGGGACATCTGCAGATTCTGTATGCAAACAAAAGAAACTATAGAGCATCTGATCTCAGAGTGCCCATCTCTAATGTCGTTTTCGATTGGGCTTTTCAGATTTTGCTCTCAGATCTCAGATTTTTCGTGCTGGTTGGAAAACAAACGAGATTGATCTGTTTTTCTGCAATTGTATTAGTGTGACATTTCACATCTTGTTCGTAAAAGGAAATAAATAAGAAAAAGAAAAATAATAATTACAATTTCAAAACACTTTCTTAATATTTTCTAAATATTCTACACAGTTTCTGATAATTATTTTTGTTGATTGATATTTATGTTGGTTTACTGCGTTGACATTTCATATAAAATCTGCTGGTGTTAGTGCAAGTAGGTGTAAATCTCGAGCTGAATCCGAGATTCACAAGAATTGATCTAGAGCAAAAAATAAAGTGCTTTTTTGGTCGGTTGGAAAATGAATATTGTACTAGAGCGATAAAATATTGCTCGAGATCTAAAAAAAAAAAAGTGCTTTTTTTGCCCAACCGAAATCGACATAACATAAAGAAGAGCAAAAACACCAGGCAAATAAATACTAACGGAAAAAGACTACGAAAGCATTTCAGTCAAAGGGATTATCAAATTTCTAAAGATTTTGTATGATTCCTAGAGGAAAAAGGAGGCACAATAGACTAACTCTGGTCACAGTGCTAGCGGACATCTCTGCCGTACCCCAGATTCATCATAATCATAATCATGTGAAACATTCACTTTAAATTTAGAATAACCACCGAAGAACAATATTCACTCCTGAATAAATGAACTCTGTATTGCTTATGGTGGCTTCCACGATCGAACTCATATTCAAACGACTTATCAATGATTTTCGAGACGGGATTTCTCTCATATTAATTTTTCGAGTTACCGTTGAAGTTACTCTCGAATTACAGTGTGCTTCACAAAAAAAGTATCTTTTTTTTGAAAACTCGTTTTACACATGTATGCATATTATGAAGGAAGTTCGACAGAAAGAACAGCGTTTAGGAATTACTTTGAGAAATTAGACATTTTCTATCAGAAGAGACACCGTATTTTGCATCTTTGTAGGAAACCGTAGATAGTGTATAGGCTTTAAAAGTCCCCAACAAGCATCGCAGAATTATACTACAGTCCTGTTTCAAGAATTAAGACCATTGGACAATTTTTCACCTTTGTTCTTATTTTTATTTTTTTAAATTAAAGTTTTAAAAAGTTCATAAATTAATGCAGCACTCTACAGTTACATTTTTAAGTTTGGAAAATAAGTAAATATATTACATATATTAAAATTGAAAGTCCATATATTTTTTTAAACGATCCTACTGGTCTTAATTTTTTACACAGGACTGTACTTTGGAGAACAAATCGTAATACAGAGTCATCCAACAAGAGGTTGGATAGAGTGATGATACTTTTTGTTTTAATTTTAAGTACAAACTCTGTGGAAATGCGAAATTTGAAATGAAACCTCTTATTGATAGGCAAGCAGATAAGCCATTTGCTGAAGAGCTTTAAACCTCAAAAAAAAAAAATGCCACAAGCCATGAAGATTTGTTTAGAACCGTCCATAAGTAATTGGCTTGTTAATCAGGCAAGTGATTATGAGCAGCTAGAAGCCACTGGACGAAGATTCTAGGACTCAAGATTAACAGATAAACTTCAAATGTAAGAATGCGTCGTAGTTTTGTACCAAAAAAAAGAAAAACTTCGTCCTCGTAGAGAGTTGTTCTTACTGTTCTGTAATTTTATAAGCAAACAATGCTCTGACGAAATTGCTAGCTGCATTCCGCCCGTTCAGCAATTGAACCGCAATGTCAGGAATGCTCTACAGCCTGCTACATTTTCGGCCATAATAGATAATATAGAGATTCTTTTATAAGCCGCACATCACGAATGTGGAATGCCTTATCAAACTCTGCTCATCCTTTTTGTCATAAATTGCAGGCCTTTAAAGCCATTGTGCGTCATATCTTCTGCCGTAGGTGTATATCAATTCCCTTAACGCCCGCGCTGTGTATGGTATATCACACTACATTATAAGAGTCGTCAAAAACTCTTAGCGCGTGCCAATTATTTAATAAAAAATTAAGTTTAAAAAACTAAAACCCGACTACGGGAGAAACCAACGAAAAATTACGAAACAAGATGAAACGAAACAATGTTTTTCAGAGTTTTTTAAACTTAATTTTTTATTTATGACTTTTTAGTTTCAAAAAATATGTATAAGTAAGCAATGTCGTGTTCTGCTTGTCAAACCCTTTCATTTGGTACCCATGTTAGGGATGTAGTAAAGATAATGGAAATCCACCATCTTGGGGGGGCGTCTGCCATATTGAATTTAGAATGACGTCAAGCCAAGCCCTTTCATTTGATACCCATATTAAGGAGGTAGTAAAGATAACAGAAATCTGCCATCTTGGGGGTGTCCGCCATATTGAGTTTAGAATTACGTCATATCGTATTCTATTCTACTCGCCAAGCTTTTATTTGATACTCATATTAAGGAGGTAGTAAAGATAACAGCAATCCGCCAATTTGGGGGTGTCCGCCATATTGAATTTAGAATAACGTCATATCATATTATATTCTACTTGCCAAGCCCTTTCATTTGATACCACTATCAATGCGGTTGAAAAGACTAGTCGGGTAAAAAAGAAAAAAAAAATGAAAAAAAAAATAAGAGGTAGTCCGCCATTTTGCTTGGTGCGCCCGCCATATTAAATTTTTCTGTGACGTCACATAGCCTAGGACACTCTCCGGATCGAGGCAAATCCAACGACACCTCATTTGTTGAAATCGGTACCATAGTTTCGGCTGTACGAGGTAACATCCTTACATACATACAAACAGACAAACAAACAAACAAACAAACCAAGCCTGTTAAAATCATAACCCTTCCTCTGCGTAGTCGGGTAAAAAAAAAACCTCATCCGGAATCAGAGCAAGATTATTTCATGTTGTTTGAAGTAAACAGCACCTTCTCTTCCGGGGATTCCCAATTCAATGACACATACCAAAGTCATAAATAAATAATTCTTATGTCTCCCCATATGAATCAGTACCTACTATGGCACCTGAC
Source organism: Brachyopa scutellaris (assembly GCA_949775065.1). Classification (NCBI taxonomy): domain Eukaryota; kingdom Metazoa; phylum Arthropoda; class Insecta; order Diptera; family Syrphidae; genus Brachyopa; species Brachyopa scutellaris. The sequence goes on from OX459112.1 coordinate 64,030,931, forward strand.
TAACGCCAAACAAACATGCAATCACATTTACATCACTCATCGCACTTCTTGCAGCATCAATTACATACTCCGTCACGTCAACAACATTCACAAGCCACCATCGCGATCGTTAATAGTACTCGGTCGCCCACAAAATTTCAAATTCAATTTCAGTTTTTAAATTCCCACAGACAAACTCTTTATATCTGTGACCCGTATACTGCCAACACACATCCTTTCGCATTTGCATTGCGCTGAACATAAATTGACTGAACAGATCGCGACAGCAATCATTGTATCTTGGCAGATAGACAATAGACTGCTCTGATGCTAAGTACCGACTATGTAACGCGGTGCGCACTCGAAAGCATCCTCCCCCACTTGCCGCGAAAGCCCTGAATTCTCACAAAGATACTTTGCACATTCGCGAAATACCTTAAACAAACAATAAACAAATCAATACTCGCTTTTCGGATGTCGTATCTTGTATCTCGGAACTCGGAACACTTGTTTAACATGACAAATGGCGTTCCTCTCGTGGGCAAATATTGAATTGGATAACGATTTGTCATGACACAGTTTCAAGTGAAAAGTGAAATATACTCGAACGAATAACTGTGAAGGGTCATTGTAGTCGAAAGATATTATCAGTGCGCGGCCAATAATTGTTTGTGTGATCGCAGTTAATTGAGAGAGGTGGTCTCCTTTCTTTGAATCGAATTTTAATGGGAATGTGGTGTGCGGAGAGAACTTGTACTCTGCTACTGCACGCCAACAACCCATCAAACCAACAGTGAGTTTTACACACCTCACACACGATCTGAGGTGAGTCTGATGCTGAGTCGGATTTCTGCGCGGATGGTATAAAATGAATGGCCCCACCATCCTCTCGTTGCAGTTGAAGTTGAAACGTTCAAACGAATAATTTGCGCCCGTTCATCCAACTATCGAAGAAAAAGTACGAGTAATCGTTTCAAGGATAATCGGATTCTATTTATTGTGTTGGAGTCGTTTTTTGTTGTTGTTGGTTTTTTTTCTGCTAGTGGTTCGTGTGGCAATACGATCTCTGTGATTGACTTTAATTCTTCGCCAGTTAAAGAGATTTTCTGTTGTGTTGTCGTGTGCGGGTATAATTCACCCTCCCCCACAACCGTGTGTGATTGAAGAGAAAAGTGTGGCGAAAAGGATTACGATTAAATACAAAATGGTTTGTAAATAGTTTTATTTATTTTTTTTTTTTTACTTTGGTTTTGTATAAAAGTGCACTGCTCTCAATTTCTTGGATCACTATGAGCGATTTCGTGGAAAGTTTGCGTATCAACTCTTTTGTTTTTTTTTTCTCCACTGACCTTCGTACAAGAGATTTGGTTTGTTAAAATATAAAGAAAAAAAATTCTTTACAACTTTCTTTGAAATTTAATTGGTTGGCACTTGCTTTGCTTCTGTGATTCGTTTGGATATATTGAATTCGGAGCAAACAGGGTGGCATAAAGAAACACTTAACATCAAAATCTCATTTTACGGAGTCTAATGATTGATAAAGATATATTTTCATGACCAAAATTAGATAAAGCTTTGATATAAATAGAGGCTAGAGGCAAACGCCGACAATATAACATTAAACTGGAGTTCTCCTCTTGATTTTGGGATTCCGTACCCTTCTGGTAATACGCTCTAACTCTAAAATGCCTGTCATGATAAAAACATCAAGAACCGTTCTAGCTAGGAACTTGAAATTTGGCACACTTATACATAACGGTCCACATATTTCAACTTATCACTCAAAAATATTGTGAAACAACTATAGAGGGTGGGCAAAATATAAACTCGAAAAAAAATTTTGAAAAATATATTCTGTGGGATATCATTCGAAAGGGCTCGAAGCAAAGATTTCAAAAATATTTGGCTACATTTTTTTACGTTAGGAACTTTGAGAGGTATTGCCGACATGTGTGACAAAATACCCCCCCCCCCCCCCCCAAACATGTCTGGATACGAGGAAGCAAACCAATTTCAATGTGTATATTATTTTCACGTCCTCGACACTTCTTTCAAATTGGTTTGAAAGTTCTTCTTCTTTTCAAATCGTTCCTTTTATTCAAATGGTTTTTGTTATTCCACAATCACTCATTTTGTTTAAAACAATTGATTAACTCAAGAGTTTTTATGTGCGAAATTCGTCAGTCATATTTCAATTAAATAAAACTCAAATTGGCAGTCCTTGTCAAATTTATTTCAGGATTTATTTCCACAGAGACTGCAAAAAATAAAAGTAAAAATTGATTCCATAAAATAAATTATTTCTAGAAATCTGCGGTCTCCATTGGAAATTCCAATTGCGTGACCAAGTATTATAGACTTTCCAAAACTGCCCTAAAATATAAAAAAAAAATAAGAAAAAATACCGTGATTTTTCTGAGACTCGAACCTCCAACCTCAGTGGTCCTGCGCATGCTTTTGGCAATGATTTTTTTTTCTGTGAATCGAAAAGGAAACAGAACAGAACACAGCCTACAAGTCTGTTCCAAAAAAAAACTGCAATGTATGTACACATGTACATACTTGGAAACATTTTAATAAATATGCTACACATCCTTCACATCATTTTTAACTATAACAACCAAATATTACAAGGTTTATATTAACTTCACTCTCTGTGAGGGCCAAATCTGGGAATCGATTTTACACCCACTTCCAGATATCCGATCATCCTGAAATGTTGCACACGTGTATGAGTCCGGTCACAATACAATATAGTATATTTTACGACGATGTAAATCCAATATGGCGGACGCCCTAAGATGATGGTTTGCCATTATATTCACGACCAGAATAAGTTAATTTTTAGTTTATTCCATAAAAAAATACTACGGAACCCTTTGAGCACGAGCCTGAGTCGTACTTGAGTGGTTTATCTTTTTTTCAAATGAGTGATCCTGCCCCATTCGTAGGATACTAATTAGTCCAAGAGGCAAACTTTCTTTCTGATTAAGGCCAGTAGGTATTTCCTTGGTTAACTCATTTTTTAAATCATAAGGTCTGAGGAGTTCTATATGTAGGGTACTCCGTCTGACTGGACATTCAAAATGGACATGCTCGATCTCCTCTAAACAGGGCCGAAAATCGGTATCGCTAGACAGGCCTAACTTGTTTAGGTGGTATCGTAACTGGCAGTGACCGGAGAGGAAGCTTGTAAAATACCTCATATCCTTCTTATTGTAGTTTAGAAGTTCCTTATGAGTGGTGTATAAGTCATTTCCGGATATTATAGCCGCTTCTGCTCGTAATTCTGTGTAGCGCCCGACTAAATAGATTTCGCGTCGAACTAACATTTAACCAACTAAAAGCGGTACTTTTCCAGAAATGACAAGTAGGGAATAAGTGACAGGATTCTTGCCATTCCCTTCCCATTGAGATCGAGATTGCTCACAGGTGTAGGGCTTGATTAACAATTTGGCTTGTCTGAGCCCTGGGACATTTCTGCAATGAGAGAGACGAAGGTTATGTTCCCATTTACTAATTAAGGCACAAAAGTTCTCAGTTCTTTTCTTGAAAGTATAATGGGGCAATCTGAGTGCTCTATTTGAATGTGTGTCTATCTCAGCAAAATAAAATAAATTTGTCACAAGAACGACATTTTAGTTTGTTTTTTGTTTTATTTGAAAAGTGTTTTGTAGGACACCCATTGTAAGTCTACATTTCTAGAAGGATAGGCATATTTAATCAGAAGATTATTGTCCTAATCAAAACAATAACTTATGACAGTCCAGGAGTCAATTGAATGCTTCCAAATCAAGCTGAGTGACAGTGATAAACAAAGAGAATGCAATACAACTACCCAACCCTACTTGATTGCTTAGTTACACGGATATACATATATATTGTAAATATTTTTACAATTTTACAATCATCATGTGTTCTTTCCCGTCTACATTATGAGCGAGCATAAGTACAGTTCATTCACTAATTACGGGCGTAATTTTCACAGTCGGCAGGCAGCAAGAAGTTTGTTTTATTCTCTGTCCAGTTTAATTACACACATGTAAAGCAAAGTAAAAGTTAAAGTGTTGCAAAACAACGTTTAGCGGATAGTGTGCCCAAAGCAATTTTGGGAATTTGAATCCGATTTCCCTACTTAAAAATTTCCTTTACGACAGCTATACTCGGCATATAATGTTAAGTTAACTGTTAATTGATTAAATGCTTTTCTTTTTTCTATTAAAATCTTTGCCGACTTTCTTCATTCACAATGGCGTAGCTTTGCAATGAAAAATTTAACCTGAACCATTTTGTGAAACTCTACACCTTGGTAAGTTCGATTTCGAACTAGGACTTCTTTTGCTTAGTCATCTACAAAAGCTTCAATTGCTTCAAAGGACTGCCGTTAATGATTGCAATGTGCTCATGATAAACTGAAAACCTGAAAAATCTCCTGAATTTTTATTTGACTGAATCGCAGTTTCAATGTCAGATTATTTTCTCTTATGCCCTAAGAGCCCCAGCACACTACAGACTTTCTATCGGCCGATAGTTTGGTCGGGTTGGGCTGGTTAGTGCGCACACTGGGCCGATTAAATAGTCGGGTTGGTAGTGAGTGCGCATACTAGACAAACAATCGGCCGACTGTTCTCGAACGATTTGGTTTTGCAAGTCTTTAAACACATTTTGCAGAGAAAAGTCGCTTAATGGTAGTTAGTAAAAGATGTTCCAGAGAGGTAATCATTGCTCTACGCCCAAATATGTCCATAATTCCATATTTAAATACGACGAAATATCCAGAGCTTAAAGAAAATTAATTTAAAATTCAGAGCAAACTGAGCTATCGAAAAAAAATCGGCCGACTTTATAGTCTGTAGTGTGCGCACGTAGAAGAGCGCCGTACTGATTAAGTAGTCGGCCGATAGTTTGCCGATACTTTAGTTTGAAGGCAATCGTGTAGCCTATCAAACTTATTTATCGGCCGATATCGAATCGTTGTAGTGTGCGCACTCTCATATATTTTCATACTGATTAAGAGCCCGACTAAACTGTCGGCCGACAAAAAGTCTGTAGTGTGCGGGGGCTCTAAGAGCCCGACTAAACTGTCGGCCGACAAAAAGTCTGTAGTGTGCGGGGGCTCTAAAGAGTAAAATAAAATATTTTTTGCCATTCTGGCAGCTGTCAAAATATATCTCCAAATAGCTGTGTTTCAGGAAAGCTTAAATGGTAGTGTGAAGGCGTTCAACTTAAACAACGAGTTAAACTCCACATTGAGTTTAAACAAGTACTGCGAAAATGTCTAAACGGAAGCCTCACTGTGAAACTGGGCATTAGACTTAGAATATTAGATCCAAAGTTTTATGTTACTTAAACTGATCGATTCTGAAATAGGTGGCTTTAATAAAGAAGCTGGAAAAAAGGGTTTTAAAAGTAAAAAGTGCACCTAACTAAGAATAATTGAGGTCCATTGCCTCTCTGTTCTTTTTTAATATTTTGTTCTGTATATTCGCAGTGTGAGTAACAACTATCTTTACAGAGTTGGTCTATCGTGCCCCCTTTTATGTCTTAGAAATTCGATAGTCCCTTTGACTGGAATACTTTTGTAGCCTTCTTCCGTTAGTACACGTATTTGCCTAGCGTTTTGGGTCTTCATTTTACTAGAGAATGGCACTCTGAGATTAGGTGCTCCATAGTTTCTTTTGTTTGTTAACAGAATCTACCGGAGTTTGTGTATATGAGTTTAACTATGTCATCCAGTTTAAGGAGAGATGTCCATTTATTCAACCACCGATGTATTCAAACGCTGAAACATGAAGCTAAGCGTTTGTTAGTAGTTGTCGATTTTTGACGCGCGAGTAAAACCTTGTCCTAAGACTCCCGAATGACTGCAGTGTCTTTCAGGCAGAGCTGTACTTAGAGCTGAAGAGCTCCTGAAAATGAAGCGAATATCCGGCAAGGATATTGTTGTTTACATCGACAGCCAGGCTGCGCTTTAGGTGAATCATACAACATCAAATCGCCATTAGTCAGGAGCTGCCGCACAATGCTCAGAACATTGTGCACGCAGAGACTATGTTGGGTACCTGACCACTCTAGGATAGAAGCTGTCCCACTGCCCCATTGTCTCCTTGGCAAACACGCCAATAGGCTCGGAATCACGGACACGGATATCTGCACATACTGTAATGACATAAGTGTAGCAGAAGATATCGAACACATCCTATGCGAATGTCAGGGATTAGCACGCAATCTTAGGAGCATTTATGGCTGCTACTTCTTCAGTACCCTGAAGGAGGTAGGCCCAATCAACCAGATTTGTTCACAAATTGTTTAGGATCATAAAATGCTTTGAGGAACATGTGGCCGTTTAGGTACCTTCCTGTGATGGATTTTAAGGGATTGCGATTTAAGGCCCAATCTGTGGCAGTGTTCTCACTTTACCAAAATTTTGTGTCAATGTCATCAAATATATCCCAATTTCATTAAATATACCACTTTTTTGCAATCTACCACTTTTTTTCAAAAACCAAGTGACAACACTGCTCTGGTGTATAATGTTTTGTGATGCCTCAGCCTCACAACCGCTCTCAACCTAAGCTTACCTAAAAGATTGTTAAAAAGAAGACCATTTGTACGTCAGAAGTTTATTTTCTTTTAAAATACGGAAAGAAAATCAGTTTCGGAACTGTCCGCAGTCTTCTTAGATCTACGGTGGAGTTGATGGAGGCACCACAACGTACTAACAAGATCCTCCTCGACCCCGATAAACCAAATGGTATAAGAGTTGAATGGATTCTCAAATGCTCAACACATGTGGAACACTTTTGACCCACTTTCGATGACCACATAATGAACCAGATTTCCGTTAAAATTACTCCTCTTTCTGGTGCAACTTTAATAAGTTTTATTTCGGTTAATAATTGCCTTTAATGATGGCTGAGATGATAGTGTGCTGAAACAAATTGGTTACACTCTAAGACCCCCCAGCATCATCATTTCAAAAAAAAAAAACAAAAACCGAAAAAAGACGGTCAACCAAGATCCAACATTCTAAACACTACAGCTTACCACCTGTGGGCAATAATTTATATAAAAAATCAACAAATCTTTGCTCGCACTCCTATCTACTTGTATGTATCTCGATGGTTTAATCGAATAATTTTTTTTTTTTTGTCCACCATCTTCCACTGGTGCCAATGACTTTTCATCTTCATCGTCGTCATCGTGGTTTCCTCTAGGCTAAACGTTGTATGTAAGTATTTATACGAGCAACATTCATGTACAATCTGGCGCGCGATTTGAAATTAAATTTTTTCGATTAGCAAATCTTCAGCTCAGTGGTTCAAGTCTCATCGGTAGCATCGCTAACATGCGTACATTCACTTTTCTGCAAAAGTTGTACCTTGTAAAATATTTCTGCTGAATTTATTCTCCGTTATGTGTTTTATTTATTTTTTTTGAGTGGGAAAAACTTGATATTATTCTTTTTTTTTGAAAACAATGGCAGAGGGCTGAGAATCACATCATGTATCTGTGTATCTTTTACTTGACTTGGGGATTGGATTAATTTTTTTTTTAATTTCCTCTTTTCTCTATTTGAAATCTCGTTAATGTTTCGCTGAATCATTATGGTCAACATTAGTTAAGAAAGAATAGGATTGGGTTACGCCATTATGTTTATCCACAAAAGAAAGTGAAAGAAATAGTTTGCTAATTTTTGGAAATTCCGTAGCGGTACGAGTAGTTAACCGGTAACAAGGTGTTAATTGAGTTGCTAAACTGTGCCACGGCGCGCGTGATACAGCTGTATATGAATTGATTATATTCAGAGGTTATGACTATTTCCTGAAAACGAATTTCTGGAGGTCGACTGATGTAACACTGCAGGGTACTTGGCCATTAAGTGGGCCACTTGAGAAAGGCAATCGAGTATGAGGCGCAAACGGTAAAACTGTTTACTTAAATGAATTTAATTGAATCAAGTCTATTGATAGAATATGAAGATATAGGTATATCCGTACACTTTGTATTATCTAATTGACCCAAATAGGCGCAATTTCCATGGTTGAGTTTTGTGAGCCATAGAAGGTTGTCCGGTAAGAATGGTAATAGATAGATGTGGGGGAGTAGGCTATTTGTGTATAATATGGCTTTAGGGAAATATAAAATTCTTCAACAAAAAGGGCTGTTCAAGTGCAATTTTCGAATCTTAATCGGTACAGATTTATACAAGCAGCGAGTGCACCCTGATTATGCACTTATTTGCTCATTGTGATGCCAAGGGCTTTCTAAGTAGGGTATAAGCAGTCCACTCACTTTTCAAAGTTCCGCAACTGCTAACTTGGACCAACGTTTAGGTACATTGTGCCCATTTTTGATTTCACCCTGAAACCTGCAAAGACCACTGATTTAGAACCATCTACTCGTAGATAAGGATGTCTGACAAGCATTCAAAGAGTATAATTTGCCAAGTTACGAGAAGCAGGCCCTGGTTAACTCCGAACTGTAGAGCCTACTGTAGAGCCTACCTAAAGAAAATAAGGATATAGATCTTAGAAGATTTTTCTTCTCAACTTTGCTTTAGTCCTCCAGCTCATCGAAGAGGCAACTGCCAAGGACAGTGTCGAGCAAATTCAGTGCACAGTGCTAAGTGATGATGCCAAAGATAGAACGTGCATTTTTGTGACTAAGTTTAGTTAGAAAGACGTTTGGAGGCTTTTTAATTACTTTATCATCGATGAATTTTTGCGTAGAGCCTAACGGAATACTCACGAACGAGAGCGCGTAGGAGATGGGCAGTGCTGACCCCTTCCTTGCGAGTTCGACCGCTCTTTCATTGCCTGCGATATCCATGTAACCTGGTACCCTACATAGGATCACCGTGTTGTGTTTGGACATCTCATTCAAATGTTTCTCACATTTAATTACCAGTTCAAAGCCTTAACTGCTACCTGCCTGTCTGAGTACACGGTTATAAGTTATAACCTTGTCAACGATATTGTATTCTGCAATGGTTTTTGCAGCCTGGATAATGACTGTAATCTCAGTTGGGAAAACACTTCATAGTCATTGTCAATTTCAAACGAACGATTGGGCGGCATACCATGGACTACTGTTTGGTTTCTGGGTCGTACTTATAAAACCAAGATCCATCATCTGTTACTGTTTTAAGCAGTTTTATTCTTCTTTTTCGAACCCTTTTAGTAAATACTGGGCAAAACGTACACGAACCTGTTTCTGCTCTTCATTTAAAAACCTTGAAACCCATCAAGCTGATTTCTTTGAATATTTCAGGTGATGATTCAATATTCGTGATGCAGAAATGGCATGGCAGCCTAGTTCATCAGCTATTATTTCCTATGTCATTCTGGGATCTTCGTCAACTATGACCTCACCAGATCTACATTTTCACCGTCGATTGGAGAATTGGGTCGACCTTTACGAGATTCGTCCTCCACACTTAAATGGCTTTTGAAGTTTTGGCATTCATGCAAAATTTACTCTTACATGAGTTGACAATTGACAAGTGATTAAAACTAGCTTGACTAACTTAGCTATATTACTCTAACTTACTGGCCCCTCACGGGCACTCTAAGCTAAACTTAATACTCATACTATGTCTTTCGACGTAACCTAACTTATAATATAGAATTTTAATTAAAGTTACAATTTTACAGCTAAGAAAAGTTTGCAAAAAAGACTTAGCAACAGGACATGTTTTTTGCTTAAAAACTACCTTAAATAAAACTTACAACTACTTAACCTAACTTACTCTAGCTACGTAATTATTTTTATATTTTTTTTTTGTGTTAGCAAAGTGCTGTGCTGTTTTTTTATTTTTTTTTTTTATTTATTTTTATTTTTTATAAAACTTACTTAAATATCTACAATACCTAAAACTATGTAAGCCGGCCACGGCATGTTTACAATAATAAAGAAAAGGCGTCCAACTTTGCCTTGGGGTCTACCCCGTCAATCGGAACCGACGAGGGAGTTCCATCTTCCAACAGCCACCAGAATTTCTGATGTTACTGTTCAACATCGTACCCATCGCGCCCCGAAACCGACCTACTAAAGCAGAGGCGCTCCGTTTGGCTCTGTGCGACGTCTCTGTCGTAGTTGAGCCGCCTATCCACAGTCGTGCGAGCACCGACTAATCTATCCTGGATCAGACTCTGTTGGTCAAAATAGAGGAATGCTTCTGGTGGAACGAAGCCGTTAAGGCGCACTCTTTCGTGGTACGTGAAAGCTGATGACGTGAAGATATATAAGGCAATCATGTCCGTGGCTGACTGTTTTGATTTGCAAAGAGATGTCAATAATGAATATAAACATGAATACAAACAAATGTGCCGCAATTACTTTTTCCAGATCTGTTATATCTATTATCTTTGATTACGACCTACAACTTTGCGTACTTAATTTGGTAGTCAGCCAAAAGGATTAGGGTGTAATTTCTGATTCACATTTATCCTTTAGTATGCATTTTGATTACATATATAATATCAAGAGCTAATGCAATGTGAGGATTTGTATTCAGGAAATCTTCTAATTTTCAAGATCCTTATACATACATTAAAATCCCTATTCATCGCGTTATTTCGTCCAATTCTGGAATATTCCTGTTTAGTATGGTCTCCCCTTTTCAACAACGACTTGCAGCGCATTTAAAAAACTCAAAAAAAAAAACAGAGGTCCAAGGTGGCTGCCCTGTGGTACCTCTGAAAAGTTAATTATTTTAAATAATTTCTCAAACCCAATATTTACAAATTGAGAACGAGTGTAATTAGTCGGTAATCCACTGAAAAAAAAATAGAATGAAAACCCAGAAGTTCAAGTGTCTTAAATAGAATATGATGACTTACTCTATCAATTCAGTTCAAATCTGTCTGAAAGCCCACAAATATTTTTAGCATCCTTCTTTACATGTTTAGAACTAGATGTCAGTTTCTTTAAATTTCAACTGTCAACTGCCGTCCGAAAAAAACATCACTAATCACCACTCATCATTAAAGAGGTGATGATGGTTTGTTTAGTAAGTCTTTTTTTTGACATATGGCAAGGAACTCGAAAAAAATCCACCGCGACCTTAAGATCTATTGTGCCATGAAACGATACTACCAACATAACATTCCCAACAAAAAAAAATGCAATTAGCGTCTGATTCTCTTTGCAAGCACTCATTGCACAGTAAAGTACAAGAGTGAACAAAAAAAAAACATTACAATGGCATTGATAATGACATCTGTCACTCATTAACCTCAACCAACAACTTCCCATGACAAGACTTCCCTTCAATTCGTTTTACTTTTTCCCACTTATATCAATTTATTAACACATTTCAAGATGTACATATAGTATTGCGGTTAACCCGTTACAATAAAAATGCATATGCACAAAAATGTTAAGTGCATTGATGCGGTTAAACAAGAGAAACCATTCGTGATTTATCAACATCGATCTTATGAGGGCATCGCGCACGAACCACAACAAAACTGTTTACTTAACCTTTTTTTGGTTGTAGGCTTTTAGCAATAGAACTCATTAATCAATTTCAAGGTGAGGATTCCCTCAACCATGTGCCCATGGGGTCATCTATTAAGCAAATGTACATCTTACCAACACAATCCCTTCAATCTCGAAAAAGTGTCATAATAAATTACCGACAATCGACGGTTTCATAATGTACTGGATAACGTTCAACCGGAGCAGCAGATTTGATGCCTTTGGCTATTTGCGAATGAGTTACGCACTCTAGAAAGTCCTTTCCATCTGAAACTACCACTCACATGGCATACAGCGTCAAGTGGATGACTCTCACTTTCATTCGAAAGTACCTGCCCAATGGAATGGATACGGATACAAGTCTTTGGAAACGCCATTCAAAAGAAAGTCGCATGCTACTGTTTTTGGATGTTGTATAAAATTCGTTTCTAGATCGTCACCACTAATCCGATAAACTGGTCTACACTCTACTGGACTGGCTCACAGTTACGACAGCGTATCCGCATTACGTCGGTTAAAGGTTTGGTCCTAGATACAAGATGCGAGATATTTAGATACGTTTAAGCGATGTCAATCGTGTTTTTGTTTTGTGTTAAATTTGTTGCTTTCACTCCATGACGATGGGCGACTGGTTGGCTGGCGATTTAATAAAATTGGACTTACACTTGCCTTCATTGGTAATGGCGGAAGGATAGGACGCCCCGAAGTAGCTCAGTGAGTGGAGGTGAATGATTAATGGCATCGTTAAGTAAACCAATTAAATCGAGTCGATGGGATAATCTCTTATTGTTGTTCACTAAACAGAAAAAGGTTAACAACGCTGAAGACATTATGAAAAATTGGATTTTGCACACTGTGTGCGGTGGGGCATGTTAACTTTGATTAATGTTGTGTTGTGGGTTAGGCACACTTTTGATCTGTGCCATTCACCGATCATTTCGTGTAGGCTTTATAGAGTCCATTAAAGATTTGTTTTTGCCTTTTTCAGAAACCGTCCCTGGCTGTAGTCATCTTCCTCCTACCCTACGCAACTGTAGCGCTATACCAGGAGTCCTCCTCACGAAAAGTTAAACTTGAAGATATCGAAGAGGAACATCTCCAAAGTGAAAGACAATCCAAGGCAGCGCAGCCACTACCCCCACCGCTCAGCAAACAGCCAGCAAAAGGTCAACCCGCAAAGATTTATCCGCCCAACGCGGACGATGATCGTGTTGAAGAATACCATAAACAAAATCCATCAAACACTCATCGCTATTCTACGAGGGCACACCAGCATGTCCAACCATTAACCGATCAACCGACTGCACCAGAAGCCGGTTTGTTTACATTTATTTTTCTCACACGGCTAACTAATTGCTCTTCTCCATGTTTAGACTATCAACAATCACCAGCATACCAACGCGAGACTATTGTCTACATTCCACCGAACGCACACGGTCAGCGTCAGTCGCTTCTTCAGCGAAATGAGTTACAGCAACAACTTGCCGGCCTGCAGCAGCAGCAACAGCAGCAGCCTTCACCAGCGTTTTATTATAGCCACGATATGCAGGCACAGCAACAACAGCAGTCAAACGGTTATCATGTACAGTTTGTACCGGTTGACCAAAATGGCGGGTAAGTTAAGGTTTAAGCTTTAGGTGTGGTAGGTTTGTGCCTTTGGTAATACACGGTGTGAGCTTTAAGTTATTTTAAACAAGTTACGAGATACGTTGGTATTCTTGTTTTTTGGACTGGAAAATCCTGTACGCAAATTAATTAAAAAGGAGAAAAAAAAATGATAATCCTTATCTAATGTTGCACAATTTTGCTGGCTATTTGTGCCTTACAGTCTGCCTGATGTCGGCAAGAGTGGTTTTCCTTGGCTTTCTCCTCGAACCCGACCCATCAGGAAGTAGTTTTCCCCTGTGTTGTGTCTGCTTAATGGGTAATTTTTTGTGTACCGAAAAATTGAGTTCACTAGGTAGCTGATAGGTGAAAGCATCAGGAATGTCTGGTTAAGTGGGCATCTATCGCAGAAATGATGTACTAAACACCCACTCGGTTGGTTTAAGTTTGTTTTTGTTTTCAATTTCGTTGAGAAACTGCCACCGGGAGAACCGAAGGGGGGAGAACTTGTTATATACTAGCAATTTTCTTTGGCAGTCGGTGTAAGAAATATAAATGTTCAAAGAGATCTCCGGAAGCTGAAAATAATATAATTCGTTTAAATTAACTTTATTATTTAATTGGTATTAAAATTGGCAATCAACATCAATTTACTCCAAATTGCGTGTAGATCTTGTTCCTGGGAGAACTGTAGAATGAGTGCAGACCCTAATGAAAAACTTAATCATTTCCATATTATACTCCTTCGGTATTTATACAATGAATATGTGCCAACCAAAACCTTTTCCACCCGTTACAATACCTGCCCAAGTGCCCATGGTAGGGGAGACTGGGTACGGTTGAAACGATTTTTTCTTATATCGTCCATAGTACTACCATTTATAAGCCGTGCGATGATGGAGGCATGTTAAATGAAAGATCGTGTTTTTATCTACCAATGGGGAGTGTCGTTTTAGTATCAGGTCCGTTATTTTTAGTAGTTCATACATCCAATTAAGAAAAAAAAATCAAATTTGTTTCAACCGTCTCCATACCAGGGGCGATTAAAACAGTGATTGGGGTCAGTTGAAACACATGCAAATAATACTAAATATAATATTGTTACATGTTTTATTCATTATTTATTTTAATTGTAAGAATAATTTTAGCATGTTTTTTTTGCTGCTTTGACTATTTGAGATTAAAACCCTTATTCTCCTACCGTCCTCATATGAGGACACAAATGGAGTGTGTGGCAAATTCTCGTAAACTATAACTGTGGTTTGGTCCGAATAGCTAGTTAGTGCAAGGGAATCCTACTTCAGCTGAAAAAATACATTTAGCTCATAAAGTTGATACGGGTTGCACACAGAATTAGGTTGAAAAGTGGTAATTATGAAAAGTGTAATTGTGTCACTTATTTTCAATCATATCATATTCTGTAATTTTCATTTATTCCTGTTTTGAAAGCTGTGAAATATATAAAGCTAATTTATTATGTTATAAAACCTTTGTTCTTTACAAATGCAATTCAATTTTTGAAATTAATTTTGTTGTTTGTATATATAAGCCCCTAGTGACGTCATATGACGACACCCACTAACACCCTATTTATCTATCTTATTAAAAATTTGGACTTAGTTTCATACATGTTAGTCCATTAAGAGATACAGTGGCGTGTTTCAATACTTTTGGATAAGTATTTCGTTACTTCGGAGAATAAGGGTTAAAACTATATTTATTGTTTTCTTATTTAATAATTTGAATATAATTGGGAAATTTTGTTTTATATTAATTATTATTAACGTCATGAGTACTACGACGTCTGTCAACACTTGTTCTCTTTAATTTCCAATGAGAATTGCTAATTGTGAATTAACATGTGCAGGGCAAATTTTATAAATATCTTTCTCTTTAAATTATAACGTCGAACGAAAAGGTTGTGTTTTTTATTTTCCTTTGGTATACTTTTTTTCTCGAATTAAGACTCTACGTTGTACCAGCATACAGTGACGTTTAGATGTTGTATTCAGCAAGTAAACATATTATTTCAACCGTCCCCAACCCCTCTTTTAGGTTAAAAAATCTATATAGTAGTGGTAACAACAATGACACATTAAAATTAGTCACCATGTTGTATTCTACACTCTTCACTTCGAACACAAAAATACACTCCATACGCTCAGATGAATAGAAACAACAGTTATAAAAATATCCGAACAAAAATACTTACTTTTGGTTGTTAATATACAATAGGGCTCCCGTAAGCAACTGAAGTGCGCGATAAGTGAAGCAAAACTTACTGCCCGAACACAATGGCGAAGCTGCAATGGAAGTAGGCAGTGCGGTCAAAGTTGAAATACACGTTAACCCTATAACGCGAACACAGTGCGAAGCTAGTGCTGTAGTATGAGTTGTATGGTGAAGCGCAAAGTTCAGCCAACTTCAACTTTCTTCTTCACCATTGTGTTCGGGCAGTTAGACCCATCCGGGCACTGCATTCGGTTTTTGAAATATTTGTGTTTTTTCAACCGTCCTTAGTTTTAACCATACTCAGTCTCCCCTGTACTGAAGCTGTGATTAGTGCACTTAAAAAAAAGGAATAGGCTTTAGAATTAATGAAAGCGTAAACGGTCTTCCATTTACTGGAAAATACATAAAGAAACATCTACAATTCGGGCATCTAAATGCCACTACATACTTCTCCTCGAAACTTAGCACATCGTTGCCTGTCAAAGTATTGTGGAAAAATCTACGCCATGGTTGTGATCTTGACTTAGACGAACTTAACAACTGTTTCCTGTTGAGTGATTGTGAAACTAACATATTCGACTATAATGTGATCTGCGGTCCCTACAACATCTGTCGAATCTCTTGCTGTTGCAGATGATGCCTTATCACTTCGGTTTGTAAGAATGATTCTGTCTGGAATAATAAGTCACATAACGCACATCATTAACAATTGTATAATGACTTCGACCTTTCCCCGAGCCTGGGAAAATTCAAAAGTGATACCAGTTGTTGAAAAATCCACTGCCAATTATTACAGGCCCATCAGCATCTTTGAGTGAGAGAGTATAAGCGGGCAGATTCAAAATCACTTGTCCGCGAATTTCCTGTCGAACCAATATCAGTCTGTCCTTAGAGCAGGCCATATTTGCTCAATTGCCATGGTTAATATTTTGAACGATATACGACAGGAGTTTGATAAGGGATTTCGACAAGGTAAAATAAACTGAGGAACTATTTTGGTTTTAGCGACAGGGCTACGAAACTTGCCGGTAGCTACCTGAGTGATAGATCACAGAGAGTCGTGGTAGGTGGCAAATACTCTGTTTTTAAGTCGCTCACGCAAGGTATTCCTTAAGGATTCTAGGACCCATTTCATTCTGCAAGCATGTCCCTTTTCACCTCCACGTTGATGATGTTCAGCTCTATCTATCGCAGCCAATAAGTAAGGTCAGTGAGCTTGCTGTGTGCCTAAACGAGAGTTTATGTGCAATCAATAACTGGACCAGAAGCAATGGATTAGTACTGAACAGTTATAAATGTCTTGCAATTCCTATCTCAAACAGGACTTTTGAAGTCAACCGTGTGCCCGGCATTTGTTTATCTGGAACTAAATTGTCGCCGTGGCCGTGGTGGTTAGTGCGTTGGACTACCACGCAATACTGCCCGGGTCTAACACCTAAAAGAGTTTTTTCACGGTACCACCTCTTTCGAATGCCTGACTAGCATCAAAGAGTATCATTTGTCACGATTAAGCTTCTCAACTCGCCGTTCGGAGTCGGCAAAAAACTGTAGGTCCCTTCCATTCGTGCAAAAATATAACACGCACACACAAATGGTTGCGAGAAGCAGGCCCCGGTTCACCTCGAGCTGTAGCGCCAACTAAGTTAGTAAATTGAAAATAGTTGAATCTGCTAGCAGCCTCGGCTTTGTCATAAATCGGGACCTATCCTGTCATAGTCATATTAACGTTGCAGTAGGCCGTAGGATGCTTACGCAACCTCTGGATATCAGCTAGCTGCTCACCATTGTTAACACGTCGGAGGCTGATGCAAACACTTATCATGCCCATAATAATATACTCGGAAGTTGTATATAGCTATCTTGATTCGGCATCTTCTCGCAAGCTTCAAGAAGTTTTAAATTATGCTATTAGGTGCATTTATAAGCTACGCAGATTTGATCACGTTTCTGTGTGCTCTAAAAGTTTTCTTGGCTGCACAATAAAGCAGTATACAGTGGCTCACAGTGAAAATGGCCCACCCCAAACTAAATACATTTTCTGAGAAAAATTCTAGGAAATCCATCGAAATTAATAGCGAAAATGGTCAACTTTAATTGACTGCTATATTCTTGTTTCAAAAGCAATGAAAAATTTAAACATTTAATAATAAAAGGAACGAAATAAGAGGAAATGAGGGAGAAGAGAACGAAATTCATCTCACAGTGAAAATGGCCCAGATAGAAAAAGCTTCTCAAATAACTGTTTTTTGTTTAACTTTTAGAACTGTAATTTTGTTTTATCTCTGTTTTACTATTCCACATTAGAACGCAAGTGCAGAAGTCGTTGACGCCCATGTAATTTATTCGTTTAGATAACTCTTGCAAAATGCGACCTTATAGAGTTACAAAAATCCAATAGAGCTACGAAAATGAATTATTAAGCATTTTATGAGTTGGAAACGCCAGAGAGATATCTCTAATATTGTAAAAATAGCTCGAGAAACAATAAAAAATATTTTTAGAATGCCCAGGAACGATAATAGAGTTATAAACAAGCCAAAATCAGCCCCAAGAAGATGTTTTCTAATCATGATGAACGTTGGATTGTCAACTAATCCGAAGAAAATCCAATGCTGAGCGCACCAAAACTAAGGGATATGATGGAAAAGTATAATAACAATGCTGAAACTGTTCGGACATATCTAGGTAGATGTGGATCAAATGGTAGAATTGCAAGGAAGAAGCCATTCATTAGCCAGACGAACAAAGGGGTTCAATTGAAGTTCGCTCAGAACCACATAATGAAAGACTTTTTGCTTTGGAAAAGCATTTTAACTACAGATGAGAGCAAATATAACCATTTTGGATTAGATGGAAGGGTAAACGTTTAAAGAAAGCCGAAAAAAGAGATGAGTCCTAAGCATATGCGTCCCACAGTTAAGTCGACAGTGGTTATCCTATGGTCTGGGGTGGAGGATCAACATCTTTGGCTGGTAGCTTACATTTTATTGAACGGAATATGGATAAATATCAATATTTAGATATTTGCAAAACAATTTAAAACAGTATCCTGAAAATTAAAGATAGATTGATGGAATTAAAGATACTTTTCGGCTCAATCAAGATA
Source organism: Brachyopa scutellaris (assembly GCA_949775065.1). Lineage (NCBI taxonomy): Eukaryota > Metazoa > Arthropoda > Insecta > Diptera > Syrphidae > Brachyopa > Brachyopa scutellaris. The sequence continues at coordinate 64,049,337 of OX459112.1, forward strand.
ATGATCCGAAGCACCCGGCTGGAAGTACTGGGGACTAGATGTCGTACCATTGTCTAAGAGTGATCAAGACCCCACCGCAATCACCGTATTTTATTATAATTGAACATTTATGGCAAAAATTGGAAATTGAAATTCGAAAACATGAAATTTCCAATGAAAATTACATAAAGAGAGTGTTATTGGAGGAATGGTAAAAATTAGTCCCGACTACACCAGCAAACTTATAGAACTAGTTCCAAATCGACTTAAATCAGTTACAAAACAAATAGTTTGCCCAAAACAGTACTAAATATTGAAATATATACGCTTTTTTGACAAGTCTTAGAACTTTAACATTACTGGGCCATTTTCACTGTGAGATGAAATTTGATTTCTTATTTGTTTTTTCAAATTATTTTGATGTATTTGTAATTGAATGTTTAAATTTTTTGGTGTTTTGAAAGAAGAATATAAGAGTCAATTGAACCTGAACATTTTCAATTTTTATTTTTCTTGAGTTCGTGGAATTTTCGATGAAGATAAGGTTGGTTCAAGGTGGGCCATTTTCACTGTGAGCCACTGTACATGAATATAAGAAATTGCATATTCCTTCAAATGGAATAATTGCGTCCCATTCACCACCATATTTATTTGCTAAACTGGACTTCTCTCGTTCTCGAAGAACATTAAAAATTAACACTACTACTACTTGAATGCCAAAAAATTTTTGTCGTTCATGCTATACGGTAAGGAAATGCCTTACCTCCACAGTCCACACATTAAAGGCGTATTAAACACCAATAACCTTAAAACTGCTCTCTAATAAAGCAATAGCACCTTTTACTTCTCGTCCCTGCAGTGTTGCCGGAGAAAAATATTATAAGGTAGTACTGCAGCCAAAAAAGAGGAGTATTTTGAAAAGAAATAGTAGTACAACCATTTTTAGTCTTCAGAAATGAGTGTGTGCACAAAACTTATTTTTTTTAAACTTTATTTTGAAAAAAAATAAAGAAATCGTCAAAAAACCATTCAGTTAAAAACAAAACAAAACATATAAATAAATTAGCAGCAGGTAATTTTGGTGCTAAGTTAATTGGAATAGGAGCAGACTCATTTGTTTTAGAACCTCCAGCAACACAAGACACATTTACAGCTTTTTTTGCCTTTACCGCCTCAAGGGAATACAATTTCACTAAATATCTATAATACAAGTTTACTTTGAATTATTCTAACAAGAATTACAATATTTCAAGCATTAATTTAACAAACTTTTTCATTTTATTGAACTATACATAAAAATTCACAGAGTTCAAACAAAAAACAGAACCACCAAGTCACAATCTCAGGAAACAATAAAATAAGTACCGAACTGAGAGATGAAAATTGCATGAAGCCAACGAAAATAAAAAAAATTAAGAAAGAGGGAAATTCCCTTTTTGACGACAGTTTGGAAGAAAAAAGTGCTGCCAAATTTGCATTTAATTTGAAGTGAATTAAATTTATTTAGGTTGACATTACACTTTTCTAGGAGTACGAATGTGAAAGGAGGAGTACGGAAGTACGGAGGTGTTGAAAACTTGAAAGTAATACAACACTCCTATGAGAGTACTTTAGGCAATATTGCGTTCCTATATTTTCTTTCTTTTCTATGGCTTTTATTTTCTTTAACTTTTACAATTCGATACAAGCAATTCAGGAAGTCTCCAGTGAGATTGAAAATACGTGTAATGGCAAGTCCAAAAGCAAGTTACTGTTACGCTAGGCCAATAGGCAATAAAATGTCCACACTTCAAGTGCATATCGTAACAGTATGTCACCAACGTTTACAATCATCAACATACTCGTTATGACACCGCAACTCTTCCGTCATCGATAGAAATGTTAGTACAGATGTTTGCCTTCGAGCACCGCACGTTACCTACTCAGGGGACAATTGACACAGTAAACGAATAAAATTCTGCATTTCGTAATTTGTTCAGTTGCACTTAAAATTATATGCTCTGTTAAGTGATTAATTACATGGTAACGATACTTACGAGTGCAAGAAGCATACAAAACACGCGATCCTCTGTTCAGTGCAGTTTTGGAATTTTATAAGAAACCACAAACATTTCTTCTTTTTTTTGCATAACAAAAAGTGCACAGGTGACATACCAATACGACACACATCCCGACTTACCTTTAACTAAGTCATCGCATAGCATCTGCTCAAGCATGACTCAGCAAGATACACAGATTAACCCAATCTGAACCGAAGGTGCCAACTTCCGAGTTCGCAAACATAATTGCATCCAATCGAGCGTCCTCTCCTTGTGGCATCGCAAGATCGCCTAAAGACTTATTATCTAATCGAATCGACTCACTTGAGGTGTGCTGTTGCATTTAGAAAGCGAAACACGTTCCATCATTTGTCTGGAGTTTGTTGCAGCATTATTTGATTTTCAGCAGCATTCGCGTGAAGATGCAACGAATTAAAAATTCCATTTTCTTTTCAGGTCTGATGAGCAGAGCACTTACGCTGGATCACAGGTGACAGTGCCACCAGTCGTTTCATATTCCCATGATGGTGCATTTGATGGTGGCGCACAACAGTCAGAGACGCAGCAACAGGAACCAGCACAGTACGTGATTAGCAATGAAATTCGGGAGCCAGACAACGTCCAGCAAGTGTATGGGTTGCCAGAAAACGTATTTGCATTGCACAAGGACATCGAGTATGCGAAGCCAGCACACACGTATGGAGAGCCACCAGAACAGCTGTACTCTATCCAACAGAAGGACATTGAATACGCTCAACAGGTTCCAGTTGAAAAGCCATCACCCAGCTATGAACCACAATTGCCGTATTCCAATCAACAGAAAGAGGGCGCCGAATTGGATGAAAGTCAATCAGCTCAACCTCAGAAGGACATCGAATATGCTGATCAGCAGGCGGAAACAGAGAATTCTCAAAAGCCTGCTATAATCTATGGACCCCCAGACACAGTGGGTGAAGTTCCACACATTCAATATGGAGTCCCAGATGCTCCATTCCGTCGGCCAACAATTCTATCGAATCAAAACGCATATGCCCCACGAAGACCAGATTCTTCAGGTAGATCTAACGAGAAGCCTTTTGCTATTAGCTTCCCCTATCCTCCATCATTTGTAAGCATCACCACTAAGCGTCCATTTTATGAGAAGTCTGCTCCAACCGCTGAACCATCGTACAATGAAGTATCCCAATGGCAGGCCAATGTTATGCCCTTGCACCTGATCCCACCACAACAGACTCAGTATCGTTCGTTTGGCGCCACTCAAGCCATCCAAGTTCCAACGCCCACAATCAGCGCCGAACCGCAATCGGTTCCTCTCTTTGACTTCTTCCACAGCCGTAGTGCCAAAAGTCTTCTTGATTCCTATATACCCAGTTGGTTGGTAGCCCGAATGCAGGAAGAGCATGCCCGTCAGCTCCACCAACAAAATCAACAGCAGCAACAGCAAAGCTATGCTATTGCATCTCCAGCATCGGAAGCGGGCTACAACACCATCGCCTATTCCACTCAGTTTGAGAATATCTACGGAAAACACTTCAAAAGATCCATTCAGCGCGGCAAAGCCCACCAGAAGAAGAAACCAACCGAGGTGAAAACTGTCCTTGCATAGAGATCCTGTGCGACGCGACGCGCCTGACTAGCTATAGTCATGAGTTTCATGAGACTTAACTGATTGGTCCTTCCTTTTTTATACGTTTTATTTATTACTCTTTATTCTAGAATGATAGCGAAGATTGTTTATCCTGTTTGTCATATCCTAAGTTAAATTGTAGATATTTTTTTTAAGGCAAATAAAGATATAACATTTTTAATTACTGGTATCTCTGTGAGTGGTAGTCGATGTACACACAGTACAGCATGAGCACATGAAGGACAAGAACGAGAGACAGACAGATCGGCGGAGTGATAGGAAACTCAAATGTTAGGTTTCAACCAGCTCTATGGGTGGTGTCCAGGATAACGGTTTTTTTTTTTTTTTTTGTTTTTTTTAACACTATTAGGTCTGTGTCGTGGTGTACTTACAAGCAACAACCACAAGCAGAGATTTGCCAGGGCAAAATATGCATCAACAGGCTCATCATTTAGTGCTGGTGTTAGTGGTTAAGCTACGCTACTTTACAACACTACCACAAGCAATAAATAAACAAAAAAATAAGAAAAATACATATTATACATTATTAGTATTTATGTGCGAGGAACTACATTACGCAATCTTATTAAGATTAAAGTCAAGAATCACCCCAATTCCCAATGTCGTATTTCCTACTCGAATTCGACTTCAGTCGAATATTCTTATTTCCAAAGTCGTATTCTGCGAACATACTCGCATGTCTAATTGCCTTCTGTCAAAAGCAAAGCATCGCATTCGACTCACAAAATTTTTGGTATTCCTAATCTCGTATTTTGCTCGTATTTGTGGCGTATTATTGTTGCTATTTTTATTAAAAAAATGGAAAAAAAAAAACAATGTAAGTAGACAAATGAATAACTTTACATTTGAAAATGTGTTTTTGGATTTATTCCGAACTAATAAATATTTATTAAAGATTTTTATGAATTATTTTATGTCTACATATATTTTCCAGAAAGTGAAGAATCGTGGCCAAATGGAGTATCCTGAATCGCCTGAAATGCACGCATTGACTGATTAGTTTATTTTATTGCTTTTACATGAATTTTATCTAATACAGGTATTTGTTTCTCCTTCCCTAGATCGTTGTTCAAGGAACGGCTTTTTGTCCCAATTCGTCCATATGAATGATCCAGGACGTCTCCGCACTTGGACTAGTTTAATCTAAAACTAATTTAAATTCTTCTTTGGAAAGCTCAAATGTTTTTTTAAAGTTTAAGTATTAAAAAAGCATGTCACAACACTTGCACTTTAGTTATTTAATTTTCAAAACATATTAGGAATTCAGTAGCTCTAATGAATTGAAACTATCAAGAATTATTCTGCCGATGACAAATTGTCAAATTATCCGCAATGTCCTCTTTTTCACTGTCGAAAATTAAATCCACTGAATTCACACTTTATAATTTATTTAAATACAAAATTATCGTGTAAAAAGAAACCAAACACTTCACGAAATTTTCTGTATTGAAATTTCATACTTGACACTTGGTATTTGACATTTCAAATATGCGTTGGAATGCATTCCATGCGATGGGTTGTCGTGTACATCGCATTCGACTTCAGGAATACCTATTTGAATGCGATTCGACTCTCAATACGACTATGAATACGGGTCGAAGAACGACATTGGGAATTGGGGTGAATGTTTACATTTAAATTATAGAGCTTACTCATGCGGTTAATAGGCTCATGCATCCCGTAATTTGTTCTATGATGAGGAACATGCAGTAACTCTATACTATGCAGGTAATGCGATCCCCCACGAAAGTTTAATCCTAAACAGGATAATAAGTCAGGTGCATCAATTAGACCTGGGATCAGTTGATGCATAGAAATGGTATCATTATTGACACTTCCTTGAGCCAAAGGTTGCATTTGCAACAGTTTTATCCGATGCAAATATGGAGGGAGGTTAAAAGGATCGTCCCAGGGAAGACCTTTCAATGAGTATCAATGCTTCAATACGAGTATTGAGATTTTTCTGATAAGGTGTCCATACTTGCGAAACATATTTGAGGTGAGGACGGACAAGACTGTTAAATAGTGAGAGAGTGACATAAGGATTTTTAAATTCTTTACACCACCTTTTAACGAAACCTAACATTGAGTTTGATTTATTCACAATGTGGTTTATACGCTCTTTAAAATCAAGTTCAGGGCTAAAATAAATACCCAGGTCCTTAAAACTATAAACCCTACAGAGAGGGTGATTCGATATCGAGTAGTTAAATATAGTCGGTACCCGTTTCCTAGAGAATGTCATATACTGACACTTGAGTTGTGTATTATTGAAAGCTTTGTCCTTGCTTATGATTCACATAAGTTGTTTCTAGATGTTTCCTATTATTGTTTGTGGGATCAATTTCATAAGCCATATCACCATCCTACTGCCAGTGTTATGCCTTCTCAAACGGATCAACTTATTTTTATTTCGCGAGAAATACATTTTCCGGAGGCATCTGGGTTTGAATCGTGACCGTGAACCTTGAGCGTAACAAGTGATGATGACTACCACTACGCCACACCCACCCACATGGATGAGTCTATCGGATTCATTAGTTTTAGCCAAAGGAAAATCTGGTAGACTTACATCTAAATCCTGGCAATCATTATTTTTGAATTGTCTATCGTCAAACATGATCTGTGATAGCGCCCAAATATCTAAACCGAAGCTTCTCAAAGTACAGGGCCTCGATCCATCCTAAATGGTATCCTCTCCTTTGTTGTTCATAAACAGAGGAAGGTACATATATTTCTCCTAAGCACAGGAGACACCTACTAAATGGCTCATGTTAAACCCCAGCACGCTTGGGGTTTCATGTACATAATTTCCTTTGATCTGTTTGCACTTGGAGTATCCATTCATTCTCTACAGCTATAGATATTCGGAGGTATCAACATGTTATTTCGCTTCTTCATTACAGATTTCATCTGCAAATAGTCCGATTTTGATAACGACCACCTCAATGCCCAATAAGACGTATCTGTTTAGAGAAAGTTGTTTTGAAAGAGGTTTAACAGAGTCTGAAACGACGAATGGTTTCGAGATAGAATTCTGCATTAGATCTGGTACAAACAACCATTAAAGCAAAATAAATTTAGGTAAACAAAAAAAGATTAGACATTTAAAAACAATAGATTTCGTTTAAAACTAAATTGCTGTAAGCCAAATTCACTCTATAAGCGATCGGAATAATTTTTAACATTTTTCAAAAGAAAACTCATAAAACAAAAAAGAAATGTTATCTTTTGTTTTTACTTTTTTGGTCTTAACTCGCTCTGATTTTTGAAATTCGAAAAAAAATTGGCAATTTACTGCAGTTTAAAAAAATTAATTTTGTGTTAAAAATGTCACACTTTAATTATATTTATAAAATTTTTTAATCAAAATATCAAAAATCCGGCTCGACAGACTATAGAGAAAACAATTTCGAATATTTAAAAAAAAAATGCATCAAAATCTAACATATAAATCCTTCGGGGTGAAGCTCGATGACGGCATCACTCGATAACCACTGGGCCGATTTTCATGATTATTAGTATGATATTAGTATTGCTGTACTTCAGGTTTATATATAAATATGGACCCGCTAGGTGGCGCTGGAGTCAAGTTATTAACAAAATCTATATGAATGGACAAAAATGACTCATATTCACAATATATGTTGGTATAGTGCCAAAAGAGAAAACTACAAAATCTGGACCCAATAGGTGGCGCTGGAGTCAAGTTAATATATCTATCTGCCTGTTTGTCTGTAATGTAAACTATTTCACTCGAAAAATCAATTAAATTTTTTTAGTTGACTTTTATTTCAATAATTAAAAAAAATAAAAAGAGGAAAATAAAAATTCCAATAGAAAACCACGCTTATAAGGTTAAACGAAGGTAAAAATTAATTATAAAAAGTTTAAACGCGGACAAAATAGTTATTGAAAAGTAAATTTCAGTGATTTTTTGAAAATGCCAGGACCAATGCGCGCAAACCTTGGCCGACGAACAAAGCAAGCAAGACGACAACAATTATATCAATTAAGCCAAACTGAAGAAGAATGCGAAGCACATAGAGAAGTCGACAGAATGAGACATCGCATAAGGCCAGATCAACAGGCAAGTAATTTGAGAGTGCGTCTAATAAGAACTGCGTCAAATCGTACTGCTGCTAGGAGAGAGAAAACAAGTTCAAATCGAAGAGTGACAAGACGCGCGTCGTTGCCGACATATGAACGACTGGCATTCGGGTACGAACCAAGTGAAAAATACGGTGGTGATGCGATGTTCGATATTGGAGCGATGACTATTGTGTGCCAATACTGCAACGCAATGAAATTCAAAGGCGAAACGACCAGCCTTTACTGTGCGAGTGGCAAAGTGAAATTGGTTCCCTTAGATGCACCTCCGGAGCCATTGAAAACATTGTTTGAATCGGATGATTTTCTCAATAACATTCGAGGGTACAACAACTGTTTCCGTATGACTTCGTTCGGAACAAAAATCATTCAAGAATTACAGACACGTGAATCGCTACGATTTGAATGAAACACAACGAATTTGTTCCATTAATGTGTATTATTTCGAAGTTTGAATGTTCATTTAAGCTTACATTACATTAAATTAAACTAGATTTGTAAAAAGAAAAAAAAATGAATCAGTTTAATAACATTTGAATTATATGGCTGTTTTTACAAAACAAAACTTGACCATCGTGTGAAATCATACGTTATACGTATCATAACTAAGTGCGCGGGTAAACTTTGAAAAGTAGGTGGAGCGAAGCGCACCGGGTTCAGCTAGTTAATATTAAAAACTGAATGAGTTATCATCATGACCGTGCTGGAAAAAGAAGTTTTGAGAAAAACGTTTCAAATGCGTTTCGCTTGAGGTTACGCGCAGTTCACTATGAACGACCAAATACAACTAACCTTCACTTCAAAAACCTAAATATAATCTCCTCATGCTTTATAAATGTCCCTATACATACTTTAGGATAACAAAAGAACTGAAAAACTGAATGAATCTGAAAAAAGCTGCCTCAAACAAGGGCCACCTGCGCGATTCGGGCTCTTGTCGGGCCGTCACATCTATATAATATGTATGTATATAAAATTGGTGTAAAAAAATGTTTAGTAATTCATCAATTGAAAACGGCTGGGCCGATTTGGCTCAAATTTTTTTTCAGTTGTTCGTAATTGCCAGGAGAAGGTTTTTACGAAAGAAAATTTTGGGAAAAGTCGGAAAATTGGAATAATCGAAATGTATGGAATTTTGTGTGTAATTGTTCCGGAATGGCTTTTCGAATGGAAAAATATAAAATTCTTAGTGGAAAACTCGGAAAATCCAGGAAAAACGCGAAAAGTTTGTTTTTTTTTTCAACGAAATTTTGGGTTTTATCGCATGATTGGTAAATTTCGGATAATTGTGGAATTCATTGTAATAAAAAACGTATTGCGTGCATTTTGGGTGGAGAAGTAACCGATATAAATAATAGATGGCGCTGTGCTGCGATCAATGCCATAACCCGATTGATGGAGTTATACGTTGACTTAGGCTATGCGCAATTTGACAGGTATCCTTTTCGCATTGTCATTTTCTATTGGGCAAATGTGCTATTTTTTTTGCTGCAATTGATTCGAGTTTAGTGTATTATTACACTGATTCCGGATAGTCGTTATCGTCAAACGCTTCCCGTCATCCCAAAATCTACAGCTGCTGATGAATTTAATGCATGCCTGAAATCGTCGTCTTTGTGGCGGCATGTCAAGAAGCTTGATGTGCCAGGAATTCCGTCGCATAATTTACAACTGAAGGTGGGATTGATCATAATCATGTTGCGGAATCTGAATCATCCGAAATTGTGCAACGGTATGCGGTTGTCCGTCAAGAAACTGATGAACAATGTGATTCAAGCGACGATCATCAAGGGCAAATTCAAAGGAGAGGATGTCCTTATCCGACGAATTCCGACTATTGCAACTGATCTTCCATTCCAATTCAAGCGGATGCAGTTCCCCGTTCGATTGGCTTTCGCGATGACAGTCAATAAATCGAAAGGCTAATCGTTGAGTCTGCGGGATTAATCTCGAATTTCTCTGTTTTTCGCACGGTCAGCTGTACGTTGCCTATTCGCGTGTTGGCAAACCCTGTTCGTTGTTTGTTTTTGCGCCGGAAAATAAATCGAAAAACATTGTTTATCATATCGCTCTCTACTGATTTCGATTCCATTCAAATAAATCACATTGAAATTTAAACTATCTGTGTTTTATGATGACTCTGGAGTTTATCTGAAGGCGTTAAATTCGGGCGAGACGAAGTTCGCCGGGTCCGCTAGTTTTCTATAATAAATTTGGATCTATGGAGAATGTTTACAATCGGCTTTCAAACAAATTCGCCTAAAACTATAGAGAATAATAATTTGTAGAAAAAAAGTAGCGATTTTTTTAAATTCTGGACGTATGTACCCCCGTAATGCACTTTGTCAGGTTTTAAAGAATAATTTTTTTTGATGGCAAATATTAAGTTTACGTTGGTAGTAGAAATTAAAAAAACACGCATCTTATGCAACAGAAGCAAAAATGATTGACAGAAAAACAACGTGCTGAACCTACAAACCTATGTGAAGCAAAATTCACAATAGACCTTCGGGTCTTCGAGTGGGAACGATTGCTTGTTCAATCACACACCCCGCTCAACCTATGTGAAGCAAATCCTAACCCCAACTGGCAGTCCACATATCTGAGCGTAAGTAATACAAAGTGTCAGTCCCTGATATTGCTCGATCTGTTGCGGTAACTTGCTCGGATGTTAATACTTTTATAATTTCTATTTATTGTTCCAGTTAAAATATTTAAACAGTTAGTCTCAAGCTCTTTTTAATAATTTATTCTTTCAACACAATGTGCTCCAGAGCACATCATTTGACAATCACCCAATGGATTACACAATCCGTTATCGGTTTTTCTTTAAGGTCACAACAACTGATCTAAGTTTACCCAATAACCTGATCGGTAGACTTTGTTTTCTTTAACATGCAAGTAAACTTTTTTTTTAAATTAACCATTTTGACGTTGCACCATTGCATTGGTAATGCGCCCGCTTCGCAACTGATCATCTGACAGGTGTTATCTTGGAAATAAACACTATTTGCGTTTATTACTCGTACGTATGCAAACAATCTCCGCTGAATATTTATAGCGGTAATTAAATTATTTTCTAATTCACTGCAAATGACTGCAAAAAAGAAGGCGAGCGAATAACCGAAAATGATTATCAACAACCGAGTTACGAAGATCTCTGAGAAAGGCGCATTGTGCAATGATTTGTGGGGCGCATTTCTACTCGAATTCAAATCTAAAATTCAAATCGATTTGACGACGCGCGACATAAACTGGTTTCAATTGTCTGTAACGACTTGAAAATAAGTGTTTGACGTCTTTGTTTCTCTTTGCAAACAAAGGCATCTGGAAGTGACAAGGTTAATGCGTAGATGGAGTGCCAAATAGTTTGACACGTTCTATGACATCTTATATTGTCAACTTGCTGGTAATAAGCTGCTTGACATTATTACACGGCTACTAACTAGGCAACAATAAAACCAGATTAAGATTAACTATGATTTATTAGCGTTTAAAGTTGTTTTAAAATGGAGAAGCTGTTTGATTTTTTGTTGTTCATTTGTTTGGTGGAAACAAAGACAGTGGCAACTTGATTACATTAAAAATTGCGGCACTGGGATGATGCCCAAAAAAACAAAAAACACGTAACCGAGTCAATTTAATTTGAAAGTTGCAGTCTTAGATAATACATGGTTAATTTACATTGCAATGGAAATGATATTGATAACCTTTTGTTGGCAATCGCATTTGGTCAGGTCATCTATCTTTCACTATTCAAGTTACAATGGCAGCTACGTATAAGTAGGAATATTGTAGCAAGATACTTAAAAATATGCAGATGCGAATGTTTAATGATTCCACTTTGTATGTGAGCGTATTGTGTGATCAGATTCGTGTCTTAATGACTTAATTAAGACCGAATCGACCCATTTACTTTACTAATTGAGTCAATATTCATGCCTTAAGTCTGAGCTAAGAGCTTTGAATACTTCCCCTTCGTTAGAAGTTTCCACTTGTTTGAACGATTTTTTTCTTAACGAAACAACTGCCAAATTTTTTGCCGATGCGTCAAGTTTTCAAATTTCAAAGAATCTTTCAGGCCGGCCTAGAGTAAGCAGATCACAAAATGGAAGCTGTCCTCATAATCAGCCAAAAAAATGTGGAATACGTGGACATAATGACATGAAGTCAAACTATCAGATCGAAAGACTCTCTAAAATAAAATAGTGGTAGTATAATAGTCGACAATAGACTTTGCTTTAAGTCTCACATCGACTATTCGGGCAGAAAGACGTCAAAACTTCAGGCAACGATTTCTGGAATACTGCCAAACATCGGAGGACCCGGATATGTGGAAGAAACTAAATATCCAAGGTAGTAAGCTCAGTCCTGTTATTTGCTGCCGCAGTTTGTACGTGGGTCCTAGCGGCGAAGGCAACAAGGAAAACGTTACTGTCAACAACAGTGGCAAGGATGGTCCCCATCGATACCCTTGCGGAGTTTATAATATGAGAACTTCTAGTAACCAAGAAGCGACGGTTATCAAAAAGATCAAGAAAGAAGAATGAGTGACTTCAGTGACCAGGTGGCAAGGTCATTGGGAGACCACTACGATGGGCAGATGAACATACAGATTGCAATGAACCATAGACGTTTGGACAAACCGAAGGCACGGAAGCTGTAACTACTTGCTTACGCAATTTTATCTGGTCACGGTGGGTATGGAAATACTTACTACACCGTTTTGGACACGATAGCTCAACTTTTTGGCTAAATTGCCCAAAACAGGTAAAAAAAAACATAGACCACGCATTGAATATGCTTTCTGGGATGGAGTGCAGTGTTGTTACATTTTTTAAGAATGATATTTATTTATTGCGTATTTGTTAAAATGTATTAATTTATAGCATATGCGTCGGGGTCGACTGTATAATAATCAGATAGTGGCCGCTTAATAGGGGCAGTAAATAAATATCGTTTCATCAAGTTTTCGTTATATTTACTAAGCTTCTTCATTTTTAGCACATTTAGTTCGACATATAGTACATTTAGGTCGCCGTGGCCGTGGCCGTGGTGGTTAGGGCGTTTGACTACTATGCATGCTGCTCGGGTTCAATCCCAGCCCAGAATGTCTGACAAGCAATATAAGAGTATCATTTCTCAATGAACTTCTCAATTCGCCGTTCGGAGTCGGCAAAAACCTCCCTTCCATTTGTGCAAACATATAACACGCACACACAAATGGTTGCGAGAAGCAGGCCCAAGTTCACCCCGAGCTGCAGCGCCACCAAAAGTAAAGTAAAGTTCGACAATAAAACAACATTTTGACTAATGGTAAAATGATTCAAAAGTAATTATGGACAGTTGCCGACTTTAACAAGGACCCAAGATTCATAATCGCATGAAGAAGCAGTGCAGACATTAACATTGAACATACAAAAAGCTGCATGGGCAAAAGTAAGACTTAAACAAAACTACTATCCTAAAGAAATATGTAATATTATCACAAAAAAAGGAAAGCTAGAAAACGGTGGCAACAATTAAGAGCACCAAGCGACAAAAAGGTACTCAATACTTTAAATAATAAGCTTAGAAGATTAATAAGAGAATTTAAAAATGAGTCCTTCAAAACATACCTCATCAATCTGACAAATGATGCTAGTACCGAATACTCCCTTTGGAAAGCGACAAAGAAAATGAAAAGCCCAACATCCCACATTCAACCTGTGAAAAATAAAGAAGGTTACTGGGCAAAAAGCAACAAAGAGAAGGCATGTACATTTGCTGCATATCTTGAAGATGTCTTCCAACCATATGAAGATAAAGATTATCAAGGAGCGGAAGAATTGTGCGAAGAGGTTAGACACATTGCACCGGTAACAGCTAAAGAGATTTCGAAAGAAATAAAAGAAGGCATTAATATAAAAAAGGCTCCGGGATTTGATCTCATCACAGGAGAAATCTTGAAAAAACTACCAATGAGAGGTTTAAAAAAGCTAGCACAGATAATAAACGCTGCATTCAGGATAAGATATGTACCTAGCATGTGGGAAAAATCTGCTCGACAATATTTCTCGATGTAGCACAAGCTTTTGATAAAGTATGGCATAAGGGTCTGATCCATAAGCTACAAAAGTATCTGCCCAAGCAATATTCAGAAATTCTAGAATTCTATATAACTGGACGATTCTTCAGAGTAAAACAAGAAAATGAGTACTCAACATTAAGAGAAATTAAGGCTGGTGTACCACAAGGCAGTGTGCTAGGCCCTGTGCTGTATCTACTATTCACCAGCGATTTACCAGAATGTGAAGAAGCAACTGTGGCAACATTTGCAGATGATACTGCTGTACTTGCTGTGGGGGAAACTGTCGAAATAGCAACAAAAAAGCTACAAAAGGCAGTAGACAAAATATCTAACTGGACTAAAAAATGGCAAATTAAATTAAATGACCTGAAGTCAGTTCATATAAATTTTACTAATAAAAATGTACAATATGTTCCAGTATACATTAACAACAATGTAATAAAATACTCGAACGTAGCTAAATACCTAGGTATGACCCTAGATACTAAACTGCGATGGAAAGTGCATGTAAAGAAAAAAAAAGAGGAGCTGAACGTGCGTTACAATAAAATGTATTGGCTAGTTGGGAGATACTCCTTACTGTCCAACTACAACAAACTACTGCTTTATAAGCAAGTTATGAAACCAGTTTGGACATATGAACTCCAACTATGGGCATGCACTAGCAAAACAAACTTACAGAGCATACAAACTTTCCAAAACAAAGTACTACACAGCATAGTAAATGCACCCTGGTACATAAGAAACGCCGATCTACATAGAGATCTAGAAGTTGAAATGGTTGAAGACGAAGTCAAAAAAGTAGCTAGAAGTCATAAACTTAGACTCCTCAACCATGTCAACTTGGAAATAACAAATTTATTAAATAACAACAATCACATTAGGAGATTAAGAAGGGTGAAACCTTTTGACCTAGTTAACTAAATTAAATTACAAAAAAAATTGACAATATTATTCTAACCAAGAAAAAAAGATAACCAACAAACGGTGGTTTATTAATAAACTTAACATAACATAATTACGAAAAATAAATTGCTGATTAGTCGAACGACTAGGTGCGATTCTCTGAAGACCGACGTCAGTCAGCCTTCGGGAGGTTTTTTAGATTGGGTTAAAGTCCCTCACCATTGCAGACGGTTCCCTCGCGTATCTGCCTCTGCAATGTCTTTTGATGATTTTTCCTTCCAGCGATAAAAATAAAAAAAAAAAAAAAAAAAAAATGTAGCAAAACAGTCTTTGACACTATAATCAACAGCAAAACCACTGGCTCGTATGAACATAGAGTGGTGGAATAGGTGGTTGGTTGGTTTCTGAGGGTGAGGGAAAAGTTTTCTCCTCTTCACGAGAAAACTTTTTGGAAAAAATGCCGGAAATTTTGGAAAGATTGCCAGAAGAATCTGGCCGGACTTTTGTATAGAATATGTTTTGGCGTTTTTTCCAAAAAAAATTCTGGCGTAATTTCTGGGAGCCGTTTGGATTTGACTCCACATTTGTGGGTGCCTTTTGGAAAAGACAGCAGTTTTCACTGTTTGTGCCGCTGAACCTATTGTGTTTACTGTGAGATTGTCCACGTCGCTCGCCCCTGCTCTTGCAATTTCATACACCCTCTCGTTCCCCTGTATGTTGTTGTGGCCAGGTACCCAGAGCAGGTTCACCGTGCAGGATTTTGCAAGGGTGTTGAGTTTTTCTTTGCATTCCTTCACCAATTTAGAGTGGTGAAGTAAGTAAGCAAGTAAGCTTAAATTCATGCATACATATTTATGTCAGACAAAAAAGTCACTACAACCTCTCAATCTATTTCAATGGTTTTCCAAATATCGGAAGTGAATCCTCTCCCAATTGAACATGACCCCAAAATTCTATGAACTCTATAACAATTCGTAGACATCCTAATCTGGAAACAAAAGCACATTGGACGATTGTCCGAATACAATGAGATGAGCGGTGATTGATTGTTATCAACAATCTGGCCTTGAAAATGCGACCCATTTGCAAGGATACGACCATCTATCTATTGTTTTAAAGTTCGCTTATTTAATGTGAATCAAGTTATTTAACCACTTAGAGGTAATTATTGTGTCTATAGCAACACATGCAAATGCTTATCATATAACGAGCTCATTTAGCATATGTTTGCCAATTTCCATTGACATAATTCTCCAATCAGACGTTCGCTCGCCAGCCGTAAAAACGAATCAATTTCTTTTGGACCAAAGGCAGCAGCAAGCGGAGGGAACTATATTTATTTTTATTACATCACAGAAATCCATCACCATTTTTCATCGTTGCTGTTGCTTTTTCGCTACTGAAACGAGTATCTATGGAGCCGAGTGTCAATCCCTCCTTTTTTGGGGCGCTATATGGTGATAAAAGAAATAAAATTGAAGCTCTGTACTAGAAGATGATCTCTCTTCCGGATCGTTTTCTTTTTTTTTCAAACTGGCAATAGCAAACGGATAACGACTGTAAAACAAAAGATACACACAAAAAAAAACCCGCATTGGTATTCACATGCTCTAGCAGTTGGGAACGATGCGATGGAGGCAAAAGATAAATCTCCCCAACAGCTATCTGATAAAATCGAATGACTTCCTAGTGGATGATATGGATTTTATAATTTTTTTTATAGTAAGATGGGTTTCTGTGCCAATAGGGGACAAAAGAGTTTGACACCAAACTGCCATGATAGAATTGATTTATAGTCCATATTTCCAATACGTAATTCGTCAGCAGCTCTTGCGACATCCATTGTGTGCAGTTGTATAAGAAATAGACTATTGTGTGTTTATTCTTGTATTGAGGTGATTTTCATGAGAAGATTGATAGATGGATTCTGTCTCAAAATTTGAATCAACTATAGTAATTAATGTATACAAAAAAAAAAACACACATAGGGAAACTAAAAAGTCTTTAAAAACAATGAAGTCCAGCGTAACGTAGAGTCGTAGAAACTCTTAAAATCTGGTATAACATTATCCGACACACGATTTAAAGGCAGATCTCTGTTCAGGCCATAGTACGTATGTACATAATTGTGTTAGGTACCAATCATTAAAAAAGTAGAAAGGTACATACACACAATACGCTTTTTGACAAAAATGTCAACACGTTTTAAAGGTGAGTCATGTTGACCGAAAGAAAATCATTAAAAGCGGTGCCATCGTTTTCGCTATTCTACCTAGTCTTGCTACAAATTAAAAACGCCATAAGAAAAAAAAAACAGTAAGCATATTGTATTCAGTATTAACATATGTATCTCATTTATTAGACCATAATATGTATTGGTTATTAGAAAAAATAGGTTTCACTCGAAATGACTTCCGTGTGCTTTTACACTGGCTTTCAAACGTTGTAGTCATTGACATCGTTGACGCTGCTGCGGGTAATGCTGCTTTGAGGCTTCCCAAATTTCTGTGAGGAGTCTTGCAGACAATGCTCTTCAATTCTGACCATAAAGAAAAATCCAGTGGACACAAATCTGGACTTCCCAACGGCCAATCTTCTGCTGCTATAAAGTCAGGAATATCGACCCTGAATTACTGCTGTGTGCTCTTGGCTTTAAACGCTGAAGCAGAGTCCTATTGGAAGATCCAGGTTTCTTTATTGAATAGAGTATTAGTCAAACCCTTCACAATACCCTCTAGTAGGGATGCAAAATGGCTTTTCAGTATTGTATTGAAAGTTGAAAAGAATTGTACTGAAATAGTTAATTTGAATTTATGTACATGTGTTTGAATTCGAGTAAGCCGTTGGTTTGTGATTACCTAAAGTATTTTCTTAATAAATTGTGATAAGTTGTACTGCATTATCAAGCAACAAAACGAAATATTAATCAATACCAAAAATTAATTCGAAATAAATTTACCATTTTTATTCAGTTTATGGGTAAACAAAGAAAAGTAACGCCTATTTTTAAATTGTTTTATTGAAATTTTGGTAGTGGCATCTGTTGGACTCAACCCGCAAACAATTTGAAATCAACGTATTTTCGTAGTAACTCGTTTATAAGGTAATAAGATGGCTACAGTTTCTGTGTAAAATTAGCTTGATGGCACACGTGGAGCTTGTTATGTTGGAACCACATTTTCTGCAGACGTTATACAAGATTATAGAAAAACAGTGATTAGCGGGGTTCACATTATCAAACATGTTGGACAAGCATGGCATGATTACCTTGTTTTTCATAATGTGAACGCTCCATACAGCGGCTTGTCAAACATGCAGAATAGATTTCAAAATGTTTTGGTATTTTGCTGGTTTGACAAGCAAATTTGATAATGTGAACGCGCTGCCATGGAAGGAAATTTCATTTTCAAAAAGTTTACAACCGGTGCGCATCATTACAAGCGAAAAAAAAAATTGCCGTAAATGGAAATGGCGATTTTTGGAGCGAATTTTTTGAATTGTATGGAAAAGCTTCCTCTTATTTGTTTGCCTTTTTTCTTCTTTTTTCCTCCATCTTCTCAAATCTCATTGATTACGAGAACTGCAATTAAAACGTCCAACAAATTGAAATTCGAATGAGAACTGATGTTTGGTAGCAAGTAGCAAGTTTGACAAATGTGAACGCTTACGTTCGAAAGTTGAAGTTAGCGCAACTTTGGGCTTCAGCATATACATATATTCATACTACAGTTGTAACTTCGCATTGTGTTCGCGCTATAGGGTTTACGTATATTTAAACTTTAACAGCGCTGCATACTTCAATTGCAGCTTCACCATTGTGTTCAGCCAGTTATGCTTTCCATCCATCAAACATTCATCCTGCCGTGCTTGTCAAACATGTTTGATAATGTGAACCCCCCTATTGTGAACTGACAACAAATGGGTATGTTCAGTGAAATTGATATAAGTTCGATTTTTATAAGCAAAAGCAAACTATTTGATGTTTTGGTTATTTAAAACATATTTTGATAAAGAAAATACCTACTAAATTAGCAACAGCGCGAATTGTATCGAATTTTATAAAAGTGTATATGTGTGAAGCAAGGTCAATTGTATCGAAAACAGTACAATTGTATCGACTTTTGCAACCCAGCAACTTTTGCTCCTATTTTCAGCCCTTTTCCGCATAAATGGAGGGGAGTGAGAGACGTCACACCAAACCATTATGGAAGTGGGATGATGATGACTACGTTCAATAATTGAAACGCATTTTTTCGCTCCTTAGGTGACGTAGCATAAATTGGTGCCGTGAACGAAGACCATACGAATTAATGCCGTAATGTCGTTAATCCACTTTCAAATGCGAATTAACGCCATCCACTTATGGCGTTAATTCACTTTCAAATGAGAACTAAAGCCATATGGTGCTAGTTCGTTTTAGAAAGTGGGCTTAGTTCTCATTTGAATATGAATTAAAATCCCAAAAGAAGTCGAAGATGAGACCTAAGTCCCAAATTTTCGTAGAGATAGGACCTAAGTCCCAAATTTTCGTAGAGACAGGATTTAAAAAAAAATTATTGAATTTTCATTAGGCATCTAAACCCCTTTTATCCATTTCGATATGTATAATACTTGAAAATTGAGAAAACAAACTTATAAAATTTTAGTTTAAAGTAATAAAATGGATGAGGTTATCCTGCAATGCTATTACTACACCTAATTCTCAAAAACTTTTAAATGAAATCTTTAGTTTTAGAGCATATGATAAAGTAATACTTAGTATAAGATTCGATATTTATGTAAATCAACTTTGCATATATCCAACCTCGCATCTGCTCCCATTCCTACAGCGAAGAAACAGGGGGTTTGCAGGGGGCAGCATGCCCGCCCATACATATTTCACTTTCTAAGCACACAAAATTGCAAGCGATGTTACCTGGTGGTAACTACATGGCAAAAAACTGTAGATCCCTTCCATTCGTGTAAAAATATACCACGCACACACAAATGGTTGCGAGAAGACCCAGGTTCACCCCGAGCTGTAGCGCCACCTAAAGTTAAGTAAAAAGTATAACATAATCTTCTATCTTGTATATTTATAAAAATGAAACATTTTTTGTATGACGGCTATAGACTCCGAAACTACCGATCCGATTGGTATTTTTCTGACAGTGTTTCTGTGGAGTTTGGTCAAAACCGGTGTGCTAGGAGCTGAGCAAGTGGCAAAAAGGGGGTAAAAAGCTATTTTTCTGTCTTTAAACAGCTCCTAACTCAACAATGGCTTATCGGATTGAAAAACAAAAAAATAGGCGGATTTAGTAAATTTTTCAGTGATTCATTTGAGCTAGAAGTCATCCTTCTGCGTTATCTAGAAGCTAAGCTATGCTCAAAACAATTCATAAAGTCATAGCCAAGAATTTTCGATCAGTGGAGACCGCAGCCAAAAGTCATGCAGCAGTGGGTGACGTAATAGTGTGGGTTATGTGAATGCTACTATCTATTCGGCGCCGCGAAATTACTGCTTACCGAATCGATTCTGTAAGTGCTGATTGGTAGCTACCAGCGCTTACTTTCTAGGGTGGTAAGCACTTACCAACTGGCTTACCGGTAATCAATTATTTCCGCGGAGAATGATAATTGCTGAAAGCATTGATTACTACGTCTTGGCGTGTAAGCACTTAGTATTAGCCTCACAGGGAATAAGTTAATTCAGCACAGGAAGGTACTTATTGAAAGCATTAGTTACTACATCCTAGCATTTAAACATTTACTAATCATCTTAAATTATTGTTATAATTATTAATTATTAATACTAAAAAGTACTGGCACCGCTCAGTAAAAAACTTCAAATGATGCATCATCGAAAAATTCCTGACGGAGTTGATCATGATTGAATTTGTCTGAGTCGAATAAATGTATTTTCATTCCAGGAATGCTTTTGAGAGTAGTAGAAGTAATAGCATCGATGTAAAATTTCAATAATATTTAAAATAAGATTTTTGATGCGTTACACATTCGCTTACTATGCGTTACTTTTGGTAAGATCTTACAATTTCAATATTTTCTTTAAAGAATTATGCACTTACCATGGAAGCAGTTACAACTTTTCCCACTGGGAACTATCTTTGTTCCTTAGTATGTGCGACAGGAAGGGTTAAATGTTCAGCGATGAGCTCTATACTGGAATTCGTACATACATACACACATACATGTTTATGAACACAAGTATATAGCGAGTAGGAATAACAACTATCAAACCAAAGCGTGTAGATATGAATATATGTATCTATGTAGATCAGTGATCGATTGCACAGGCGGCACGTTCTTCGATTTAAATACTACAAGTATTTACACAGTTATCAAAAATTCACTATCATAAATTTTCAGGACCATCTGTATGGGGCTGGGGAAAATTATTTTATACTTTCTATTTTCGTCTTAAAAACGTAGTATATTTCAAATTCATTTTAATTAAATAATTTTCGATTTTTTTCGTTGAAACAAACAGAACCTCATACTACTTGACCTCTAAAACACTACACTACCCTATTCGCTCGGATTTATACGAAAAACAATCTGCAAGAGACCCCCATCCATCTGCAAAGAAAATGGGCAGAAACCAAATCAACCTCCAACTGAAAGTGGCATGGAATATAAAAGCAAATTGCGACGTCTGCAGCGCCAACAGTAGATCGTGCGACCTGTTACTGGAAAGTTATCCGCTAACATTCGTGGTTTTCGTATTACGCGCTCGAGAGTTGTGTGTTTGTTTTTCTTTGGAATAAACGCGTGCCGTGTGTGACATAAGTCAAGTTTCGAATTCAAAAAGGATATTAAGGATAAAAATACCCAAACACCATGAAGCAGTGGATAATTGTGGTACGTTTTCTTTGGACACGCTCAAGATGTCAGGAAGTTTTTTTTTGTTTTGTTGTTGTTACCGTTTCTTTACATAAGTCAAGAGTTTTGTTGATCCTCTATTTTAAAGGCGAATTTTTTGTATGTGTCGTTGGTGTAATCTCTCGGTAATCTGACGCCTCTTCTTCACGGTTCGGTCGCTACGTTGTACGTTGGTTGTGTGCTTAATTGAGTTTACGTATATGATGATGTACCTACTACAATCTAGTTGTGAATTATGTTGCAGATACTCGTACTTGCTTCGCAGATTGTCGGTGTGGGAGATTAAGATATAGTTTATTTTTGTTTTGTTTCTATCTGATGGCAAAGTGAAACTTGATAGTTTAATGAGATGCGCTGTTAGTTAAATGAGGCAAAGATTCGCCGGAAGGAGAGGAATTCAATTAATTTCTCATGTCGATGCGGCGATTTGCATTCCAATGAAATTGCAAGAGAAATTTCGTTATTTAGTAATGAATCGCGACTAAATTAATTGATGTTGTAGTTAAAGGGCGCTTAAAATTAGTTTACCGTGCTACTGATAATAAAATTTTAATTATGAACTTGTGCAACACCTATGCCTCTAATTTAAGTCATTAACTTAAACTGCAGAAAGTCTGGCTTCTATTTAAAACAAAAAAAACTACCAACTTTCTGACTGATAGACAAAAATTTGTCATTAGAGTGGAAATAGAAAGAACATTTAATGCCTCTATGCTTGCGGTTCTCAACTGGTGGTCCACGAAGCCCTCATAGGAGGCCGCGGGCATCTCCTTTTCATTTTCACCTCATTTAAAATGTTCATCAAAAATGAACGACGAAAGAAGTTTTGAAGCAATAAGAATACATCAATGCACCGGTAGAATGTGGCGGATCAGTGTTTTTTGAGCTGTAGTTCGTTCTTATATAAAGACATATGTAGATACATATTTGAACTTTCATTCATGCAGCTTGTTAAAGAAAGTAACGACAACGCCTTGGCTATATTTATCAATGCATTTTGGACTAGAGTTATTACAAAAGATAGTATCTGGAATAGAGTAGGTTTTGAAAGTTGCACATGGAATAGATGCGTTTTGAAAATATTTTGAACATATGATGAAGGCTACATCAAATATGATTTTACTGTGATCGAAGTCCATTGTGATTCAAAGCCCTAATGTGTATCACCATATGTGCACTTGTTCTCAGAAATGAAGCGATGAAACCATCAAAACTGGAATGACATTTGATGAGTGTTCATCCAAAATTTTTGAAGAAAATTAAGCTAGGAGCAAGTGGTGCAAGAATTGAGTCTGCTGAAAAATATTGTCTGCAAAATTGATTGCAAAATTGAAAAAAGAACACATTCAATTGGTAAGACGTATTGCCATGTTTGTTGAAAGTAGCTTGTCTTAAATGACGACGCTAAGCAAACAATTATCGCGAATTGGCAAAATTTCAGATGATGTTGAAGAACAGCTTCTCGATAAAATCTCCATCTTCTTCTCTCCATTTAAACGACGAGGTTATGATCAGAATTATAGGGATCACGACCCTCCCACTTCACTGTATTCCTACTGGTCCGCCTGTGGGGTTCGCCGGTTCGACCTCAAAAAATATCTGCAGACATCCCGATTTTGAATCACTTCCTCATTGAGGCCAATCAAATACTGGTTTTTCTGCATTTATGTGATCCAGGAGTTTTTAGGCCTGCCTCTTTTACGCGATTGTAAGGGAACGTTGATTGCCATTGCCTTTTTGAGGGGGTTCGTAGGATCCCTCCTTTTAACATGACAATACCAATCTCCATACTACTCCGAAACATTACTTTCCAGAATTTAGCCAATCAGAATCTGTAAAGATGATTGAAATTCCCGATCAATTTCAAGAAGAGAATCGAATTTCAGAATGATCGCAGCTGCAAAGAATGTTTTGAGTCTGGAATCAGCCTTGAACAATTTTGATGCAGAAAAGCGAAGGCATATCCCAATTTTCGAAAAACATGGGACCGTGCCCATTTTAGAAATCAGCTGAGTGGGCCGCGAGCCGCACTGAGTTGCGTACCACTGCCCTAAGCGTTTAACAAATTGACCATAGTCGCATTTCTCTGTTGCCATAACATATTGGCGTTTAAATCTAATATGTCGGAGGTAGAATAAATTCTTGCAAATGACTTACATAACTGAATTTTATCTTAGCCAAGCATGTTTATGTTATACTTTTTTTTTATCAAAGTCTCATTATAACATCCATTCAGGTAAATTGAGCCAAAGATCACCCCTAGATCGTGATCACAGGTAAGTTCATAATGTTAAGGTCATTTAGTTGCCGACAATACCGATAGGAAGTAAAGTTTGTTCCATCAAACCGATCACGATTTCATGGTACGACCCACCCATATGAGATAATCCGTAGAAACAGTCCCGTTGGACCACATTTTTTCTTGTAAAAACTCTCACTAGACACTTTCCGTGACATGGAGAACAATCTATTTACTACTTTTCCATCAGATTCCCACGGAGTACATTTTTTCCTCGATGAGAATCAGCACGATCTGCTATATAGACACGATGCATTCAAACTGCAATGCCCATCAAGTTCTTTCATGAAATATGTATCTACACACACATCCACTCTTAGACACAAGTAGGCACCAACAAAGTAGGTTTCTTAATCATGAGTCACTTAAGAGTCGGTCTTGCAACAACCAAAGATCCAGATTCACTTGTCCCATTAGTCTGTATCTGAATATCTTTTAGGTAACTCGCCTTGCGATGCAATCCAGCAGAGGAAAGGCAACTTGCCATGACTCCAGCAATTTGAAATGATTGTCACATTAAGCCGAGTTCAAATCCCCTATGAAACGGTTTTTATTTTTTTAACGATCGATAATTAAAATGCTCACTGTATCTTAACGCATGTTACTTATGATTTACGAAGATACATAAACAGTTAGTACCGCATTATTAGCTAAACGGTCAAGGTTTCTATTACATGTGGAAAAGTTATTGCTATTATTACCATGGTGGCGCTGAGACGTTAATTTGTGGACAAAAGAGTCCAAACAGTATTGTGTAACGCCTCCGCATTGCAAAGTCTTGACCATATGAGGTGAGGGAAAAGTAAATAAATTCGCTGAGAAATAAGTTCAAGTTTAATTTGATATTTCGGCGTACTCTTTGGGTTGTCATCATTGCCATAGGAAACAAACTTAATACGGTACTGTACTTTTGGTCCTGTTTCAAAATCACCTTTAAAGAAGAAATCATGTCTAGAAAAATAGGCGATTTTAAAGTTGTTGTTTTTTTCTTATTTACCACTGGATCCTGGCTTAAGGCTTATACTGCGACCTAAAAGATCTATTATATCGTAGGATTCTAATTAGTCCAAGAGTCATACCACCTTTCTAATGAAGGCTAGTATGTCCTTGGTTGACGCACTATTTAAGTCATAAGGTCTGAGGAGTTCTTTGTGGGGGCGTCTGACCCAGAAAAGTACCAGACAAGGGCTCGACTTCCTCTAAACAGAGTCGACAATCGGTCTCGCTGGACAGGCCTAACTTGTTTAGGTGGTATCGTAGCTTGCAATGACCGGAGAGGAAATATATTAGATACCTAATATCATTTATATAATAGTTAAGAAGTCCACTGTGGTGGGTACAAGGCTTAATTAACAGATTTGCTTGTCTAAGCCCTGGGACATTTCTCGAATGAGAGAGTCGAAGATTATGTTCCCATTTGTTAATTAAAGCTGAGATTGTTGCCCAGTTTATGCCACAAAAGGGTTCCGGACCTGAGAATTTGGCAGAACAAGCCAGCTCATCCGCAATCTCTTTTCCTTCAATGCCTCGGTGACCAGGTAATCACCAAAGTTTGATCTTACTAGGGGCTGGAGAACATTAAAGCAGCACTTTACCAGTCTTGAGTCCACGGAATAGGAGCTCAAAGTTTTGAGTGCGGCTTGGCTGTCTGAGAAGACATTTATGTTAGCTCCATCGATGCCTCTCTGTAGGTGAATCAAGGCGCAGATCTCAATGGCGTGAACCTCAGCTTGAAACACGCTGGGGAATGACCTAAGAGGGACGCAGATTCCGGTTTTGGGCCCGAAGATCGCAGCGCCAACACCAGAACCAGAGGCCATTTCCGATCCATCTGTGTACCATACCAGACTTTTTGGGTCTAGGGTGGGTCCACCGTTTGACCACATGGTACGTTCTCCAATATGAGTTTCTTTTTCCACCAAATAAATGCCATGTGTTTATTTAATTTGAACAGTAGACAGGTTAGCCATTGAAAGTTTAATTTTTTTTTCTTTGGAATCGAATTCGATTTCTCCGCTTATGAATGAATTGATATCTGAAATTTTAATTTACGGTCACGACAAGACTGAACATGTTGTTTTCTGTTGACTTACAAGATCATCCAGCAAGTTTTTCACCATTTTCGCAAAACATGTTTCAAAAGCTGCTCATGATTCATTTCATGCGGCTGGAAAACTCTTCATCGTCTCTAAACAATGCACACAACACCTTTCACTTCCTAAATATCCATGGTTGCTTTATACTCGCAAAACGAAACAATCACAACCACTCATCTGATTTTCAGAAGGCAACTGCACTCCAGGTGGTTATTTGATTGTGCAAATTGTAGGAAAATTTCTATGCGCCATTATGTAAGTCATCTATTTTAATTCGAATTCATTGTGCATGGTGATCGGGAGTCACATATTCGAGTGCATGGGAGCTATTACCATGATCAGCACCATCTGACCAAGAGGAGACACAAAGGCTTGGCTAAGCGACACAAAATGCTGCACAATCGGACATGAATTTTGCAATTGCGGTTAGCGGTAATGGCGACGATGTTAGATGGCTATCAAAAAGGCTCATGAGATAACGTGACAGCATTGCAGTTAACAATTGATTGGTTGTATCGGTTACGTGGTATCTTTGAAGAATTTGACAGATGGTTAAATGGGTGATTTAGGGGTCTCATCTACTTGACATTTGGCAGCATAAAGCTTGAATTCTAGGTGCTGGAAGGGGTTACGTAATTTGTTTTAAGTACCGAAAACCCGGATAAGTGCATTAGCAGGATTTTCTAATGTCGTGAGGAACTTATCCGGGATATGTAGTTACGAAAACGCACGCTGCTTCGAGGTACTTATCTACGAACAAGACAAGTCCAAAAAAAGGCAAAAGATCTTCACAAACATCAATGGAAAAGTGACAGCCAAGAGAAAACGTCGAAGTCTAACTAGAATACCAAAACTCACCATATTATGTACTAGATTATATTCATTACCTTTTGTTTTGTTTCGATGCTAGTGCTTTATTACAAAGGGTTATTAAAAGGGGAATATTTCATGTAAATTATAATGAAAGAAAGGTACACAATGAGTACTTAAATGGGGAATGTACATAACATAGTTAGGCAAAATGTACTCAAAAGAGGATTTTAACAAGAATATTACTTTATAAACGTAGGGTTTAAAAAAACCGAGGACGCTATGTGGGTTTTGCACTTAAGAGGGTCGTTCTTCACCAGGTTTTACTGTAACATTTTTGCAGCCATTATGTTTTCTTCTCTACTTAGCCTTTGAGCACATACTATTGGTTTGCCCTGTACTGGCAAAAATAAGGCCCAGAGTACTGGGGAAATTCTATTTCACCTTACTCGAAGAAGTTCCAAATATAAAACAACAATTTCTTTTTAAATTTTATGAATGGAGATACTCATACAATTAATTTACTCTGGAGGATTGTGGTATTGCCATTGACCACCAATTCTCTATGGGTGAGGACTAGACATCAACCCTAAGCTAACCCAACCTAGCAGTGGAAAGTCGGACTTAGCACTTATAAGATAAAGAATTGCTATTACTTTAAGCTCTGAAAAGTCTGATTAAGCTAATAGAAGTCAAGACTTTCACAACTTATCCTAAAATTGCACATAATGAATAATAGTAAAAAGAAAACCTCTAGTTGGAATTTTCGAAAGCTCATTTTTCGAAATAGTTGATGAGATGCATCGAGGGAGCACAAATGCCTTCTCAGACAGCCAAGCCGCGCTCAAAACTTTGAGTTCGTACTCTTTGGACTCAAGACATGTAAAGTGCTGCTTCAATGTTCTCCTTTCTCCAGTCCATAGTAAGATCAAACTTTGGTGATTACCTGGTCACCGAGGCATTGAAGGAAATGATATTGCGGACGAGCTGACTTGTTCTGCCTAATTCTTAGGTTCGGAACCCTTTTGCGGCATAAGCTGGGCAATAATCTCAGCTTTAATTAACAAATAGGAACATTGTTGTTAGACAAGCAAAGCCTTATACTCACCACAGTGAACTTCTAAACTATTATAAGAATGATATTAGGTATCTAACATATTTCCTCTCCAGTCATTGTCAGTTACGATACCGCTTAAACAAGTTAGGTCTGTCTAGCGAGACCGATTGTCGACTCTGTTTAGAGGAGATCGAGACATACGAGCACGTTATTTGTGAATGGCCGGCACTTTTCGGGGTCAGACGGCATACCCTACATAAAGAATTCCCCGACTATATGATTAAAAATATGCGCAAAAAAATGAAATGCTTCCCTTTATTAGATAGATGATTTGCCTCTTGGACGCAGTATCAGACTTGGGGCAGGATCCGTTATTTAAAAAAAAAATGTCTACCCCAAAATAAATTACAGAAAACCAACCTAAACAACAGAATATTTTGCCTGGCATTGCGATTCTCATTTTATGCAAGTAGACGCAGATGGATGAGTCTGCTGATATTCGCTGGAGACTTCAGTCAATTATGAATTAATTGAATTATTTTTTTATTTCCAACCATGCAGCGGCTTCTTCGTCTTCTTGTTTTCTTTTTTTTTTAAAGCACTTGACACGTAAATGAAAATCAAATTTCGTTGACATTTCATGTTCATTCACAATGATTTTTTCAACTCAATCCATGACTACCCTAAACTTTTATGTTCAATCCTATATAGGTACTTAACTATAATTCGACACTTAATCTTGCTCTGTGAAAACAGGCATAAGCGTATATCTATCTCAACAGATTTTCAGATTCCAGATTTTGAGATCAAATTAGTATTATAAGTAAACGAGAAATATGTGTAAGTGTAAGCCTATTGGCCTTATTGGGCTAATTAAGGAAATATTCAAAGAAAATATGTTTTGGGCTAATTTTTCTTTTTGGCTTGACCTAAACTTAACCTAAAAAGAAAACCGAATCGATCAAGAAACTTTACAGATGCTCCCGTCAAAGATCCAAATTACAGCTGCAAGTCTTGAAAAATAGAGACAAATTCTAAATCTTAGAAAGGGAGCAACAGGCATTCATTTGGGCACAAATATTGCTCCCAGGACTTCGTTTTACATTTGATTATACACACATATGTATACAGATATAATATATAAAAAAAAAATAAGTGTTAAGAAATTCCCTTCTCCCGATAAAATATTCCCACCCAACAGTCAAAAGTTCAGAGAAAGTAGTCGAGAGTTCCGCTATATTATTAAAGACTTTCTTACTTCCCAGAGGGATGGATAGCAACAGAAAGACCCACTAATTCACACCTAAAGCAATTATCTAAACCTAATCAGCGTGCAACCACGAAAAAAGACGCAACATTATTGTACACACAACGTGAGTCATTACCATTACCTTAACTGGGCAATCACTCTCCTACACATAAATCTAAAGATGACCATAAGCGGCAAGAAGCAATCCAAAGAAGATGCCCATCACAGCCGGACGTGAACTCCTAGGAAATGAAAAGAAAAGGCTCACAGGAGAGTTTCCTTGTTTACAAGCCCATAGCTAATACGGTCTGTGTGTCGCTGTGCTACATGATTACATAACACCACGCAATACTCTGCGATACCTTAACGAGGGTTATTTCCACATTTTTCAAATGGTAACTTGTTCTGGGGTCTCTGTGAAACTCGGGCCACATGCGACTTTGAAAATTCAAAGTTAACGTTCAGTGCAGTTGTTCGCTCGATCTGTGTTGACTGTTGGCTGGTGCGGCTTCGTATTTGGTTCGTCCATCTGCATTGTATTTTGTGGTATGGTGTCATGGATTACCTGTGCACCATATCGTGCGACGACGATCTCATTGAGATGAATTTAATTGGAATTAATTAATTTCTCGACCAAATGATTCACAATGGTAATAATAATTGTCTTAAGTCGTCGCGTCGTCGCGCCAGTCATTTTGTTGTTGGGCCTGGTGCAGTTGCAATTGCATCATCGCCGGACGCTTTGTGAGACTTTCCAATTTGTTTTGTTTGCCATAAAGATGTGAATAAAACCGATGCATACTGAGAAATATTAAAGATACATAAATTTGTATCTACCGAATGCATGTGCTCCTCGCTGGTCGGACATTTCGTTTTTGCATCATTTGGTATTCATGTGGGAAAACCTGAACTAAGCAGCTGCCGCACAATTGAACATGGAATTTCGATGTCATAACCCAGAAGCCACACAGAGATGGTAAAAAGTGAGTGCAAAATAAGATAATCAAGTGATTATCCAATTAGCGCAGGTATTTCCAAAGCCATCGATTTATTTATCGGGCTTTGTTTATGACTTCTACACATATTTGAGCCTAGTGTATTTACAATATTGCTTACATTTCAATAGCCAGATGTGTGTGATATCGATACACTGAGGTCTGGGGCTAAATTGTTATCGGACTTATTTTTGGTCACGTAGACGACATCAAACACGATTTAAGCTAGTGGTTTTTTATAGCTCACTGTATGACCCTAGGTTAGGTTAGGGGAGGGTCGTTTGCAGTTATAAGATCGAGGCATAGTCGAAGAACCATGCTCCCATACAAGGTAGTAGCCGTTCTTTAGGAACCTGGCAATGGCATAGTGGCATTTCATCCTCATTCATGCAGCTTCTATAGAAGACATTAATTGTAAAGATGCCGTATCTTCTGGCCATGTTTTCTATTATGCAGTGTCCGGTTGTAACACCGACAAGTACATATATGGATTTGGCTTCTTCTAATAGATAGTAGGGATATTGTTTATTTCTGGTCGACTGCGGGCCACAGGTTGCGGGCCGCTGGCGTTGCGCCATCGGTCCTCGGTTAAATTAGTGGTGTCTGACCTTAATAAATCGCTACAATTTGAGAACGATTATTATATTAAACCTCTTTCGAATGTCTGACAAGCATTCAAAGAGTATCATTTGTCATGAGGAGCTTCTCAACTCGCCGCGCCATTCGGAATCGGCAAAAAACTGTAGGTCCCTTCCATTTGTGCAAAAATATAACACGCACACACAAATGGTCGCGAGAAGTAGGCCCTGGTTCACCCCGAATTGTGAAAAGAAAGAAAGAAAAGAAGTCTTTTTTATAAATCAGCCAACGTAAGAACCTCCTTTGAATCCCACTAATTCGTCTCTCATTCAGCAATCAGCAAATAGCCGGAGCAACGGAAAAACTGGTAAAAAAGAGTAAAACATTGTTTCAAATTATTTACCGAGGCAGCCAAGTCTTGAGTAGGAGAATTATTGAATCAACGCGGTGTCGACTTTTTAACAAGATGCATACTTTCGAGCATTTAGCTTAGTTTTTGAAAATGGAGTTCTTTTAAAGCGAAATTCAAAGAAGACACAAAAGAGCATCTACTCGTAGTTTTCTTTTTTTAATGGATCCTGCCCTAAGGCTGATACTGCGACCTAGAAGATCTATTGCATCATACGATTCTAATTAGTCCAAGAGGTAGACCACCTTCCTAATAAAAGCTAGTATGCCCGTGGTTGACGCATTTTTTAAGTCATAAGGTCTGAGGAGTTCCTTATGTAGGGTATGCCGTCTGACCCAAAAAAGTGCTAGACAAACACAAAGGACGTGCTCGGCTGGCTCGACCTCCTCTAAACAGAGTCGACAATCGGTCTCGCTAGACAGGCCTAACTTGTTAAGGTGGTACCATTACTGGCAATGACCGAAGAGGAAATTATTTAGATACCTTATATCCTTCTTATTGTAGCTTAGATGTTTAAGGCTTTATTAACAGTGTGGGTTGACATGGGACATTTCTCCAATGAGAAAGTCGGAGAATTTGGTCCCATTTGTGGATTAACGCCAAGATTGTTGTCCAGTTTATGTAAAAGGCTTCCGGGCCTGAAAATTTGGCAGTAGAGTCGTAACGAGCTAGCTCATCCGCAATCTCATTTCCTTCAATGCTTCTGTGGCCAGGTAGGTAGACCAGGAGAGCATTGAAGCAGCACTTTACCAGTCTTGAGTCCAAAGAGTAGGAGCTCAAAGCTTTGAGTGCGGCTTGGCATTTATGTCAGTGCCCTTGATGCCTCTCTGTAGAATAATCAAGGCGCAGATCTCAATGGCATGGACATCAGCTTGAAACACGCTGGGAAATAAATGAAAGCCAGTCTTATTTTTTCGGAGCAGGCTCACCCTACAAGAGCAATCGGACTCAGAGATTGGTCCATTATACTGTTAGATAGAGAATGCCAGGTTAATGCATTTGTTAGGGACATTGTTGGTATAGATCTACACATTTTTGGACTATGGAAACATTCTTGGCCTGCAAACGACACTGTCGGTTTTTTTTTGCTAGAATTTGGTTCCTTTTAACTATACCTAAAAGTTTTCCCTCGTCTTCTTCAAATTATATTATTCGTATATCTCCTTCCATTTTCAGGTAAGCGCTTTGTTTCTCATCGGATTGGCATCTGGAGCTCCAAAATCACTGGATAAAGACTCGGAGAAAACACTTGAAAAGGTATCTGAGAAGACTTATCCAAAGAAGGTGACATCGCTTAAGAAGAAACCTACCAAAATGCCAAATACAAAATCACCGTTAGAATCTTTCAAAGATCTACCAAATGAAGATTTGGAGTTCATCAAAGAATTGGACAAACAATTCAAGCTTCACGGTGATAAAATCAAAATCAAAGTGGAAAGAGACAACTCAACACTAAAGAACTCAAAACGTACCGTCGATGGTGATTTGGGGTATGTCAGTACAAAGTCTGCAATGACCATTTGTTATCTCTCTTTCTCTTACAGATATGGCTATTACAACGGTGACCAATCGAATGGCTACGATTACCCAAAACCAACATTCACTTTCTACCCCTACTCTCAGCAGGACATCCCATCCTCGGCGCCAGGTTATCACATCCAAGACGAAGAACAATCCACTGTATCCATTATACCCTCTTATTCATATGAGCTTAAGCAGGAAACACATGGAGGCTACGAGAGCAGTGCTCCATTTGTTCCGTCTCAGCCTGACCACGAACAAGAAGTACAATATCAACAGCAGCAAGAAATTCAAGGACAAGGACTAGGACTCCAACATGGCTACCAACAGAATGAACCAGTTATTGTTTTGAAAATTCCCGGACCAACTAAATACGCATCCCACTTGCAAGTTCTCCTCCAGCAGTATTTGGAGATTCGTGCTGCTCAGTATCTGAAAATTCTTGAAGAAAATGAACTGCAGAAACAACAACACCAACAACAACAACAACTTCAATTTGAACACATTGAAGAGAGACCACAAGAAATTCAGTATCAACAGCAACAGGAACTACCACAGAATTACGCATACGCTGGACAGCAACAAGAAAACAACTATCCCGCCATTGATGAGGTCTACCAAAGCTACAAGGGCCGTCAACAAGAAAGCCAGCCCATTGAAGAGCAACAATATGAAGGCCCAGTGCAGTATGTCCAACAACAAGGTGGTCACGAAGATCAACAACAACAACAGCAGTACTATTACACGCAAGAAGAGCAGCAACAACCTGCTCACGCTGCTGAAGTAAGCCAAGGATATCAGCCAACTTACTTCTTAGCTATGCCACAATCAGGGTATGGTGGTCCAGATGCTTATGCTCAGGCCGTACCCCAGGGTTATGTCGATGAAAGCCACCTTCAAATTGCCGAAAACAATCCTCGTGACACGCATACAAAAGTCCTCTTCACCGAAGCCGACAACAAAGACCACTCCAACCAATACCCATTGCCGTCCATTCAACCCTTTGAACGTCATGCGCCAACTCCTGCTCCAACATATCAAACCTACGAAGCCGACCCACAAGGCGAACAAGATGACTACCAACAGTCACAGTATCAACTTCACGGACAAGCTTCCAACTCAGAATCAGTTGTAGCCATCACCCAACGACCCTTCAACTACCACGCACACCCAGTGCATGGTAAGAATTCCAAGCGTAATGCCGTTCCCTCACCATCTGCTGCTGCCTCCGGAGAGCATTTGAAGAAACTGCACACTCAAATCAACCGATTGCGAACTGCCGAGAATAGCAGCCCCAGGCGGACAAAGAAGGAAGCCGTCTAAGCACCACCGTATCCCAGTTTTTAGCCCTAAGTCTTAGTCATTAAGCCAAAAGATGATACAACTGCGCTGGTAACACTCTTCGAAGCGCCTTAAATGCAAAGGATATGATTTTCTTTATTTATTACCTGTGTAAACTACATTCTCAGATTGCGATGACTCATTACGCGGCGGCGGCGTGCTTCAAAGTTTACAACTTTTCTCATATTTTTATTTTAACGTATTTTTGATTTGTTGTTAATTTTTTGTTTTCAATTAATTTCTTTTTTTATATGAACGAGTGCAATATACATAATACTTAATAATAATAAAAATAACTATAAATGTGTTTTTTTTTTTTTGAGTAGATCAGATTTGAAGCCGACAGGGTTTTTTTTTTTAATTACTCTTTGCGATGTCTCTTTACAATTCAACAAGTAAGGTTAGGTTAGGTAAGCGAAGCGAGCTGGCGAGCATGATCGCATGCTCATCACATTTTGATTCATGGGAACCCATTGTGGTGCCCATTGTGTGTTCTTACTCGTGGTGTCAGTGTTTGGTAGATGTGGAGAAATATCGATAGTCAGCGCCATCGATAGCTTTTGACTATCGATAGTTATACATATATACATAGGTATCGATAGTTTTTTCCTCTTAAGGGTAACAATAAAAAAAGTTAAATGCACCATATTAAATAAACTTTTCTCACCGAGAGAGATTAGATTCCACGTTTTAAAGAAACCCGGTCCAGCTTTTTAGGTTCAGATATCATAAAATGCATACCTACCTACGTATAGACAGAGAGAATTGAGAGACTAACTCCTATTTCTACGTTGCTGACTTATAAAATAGGGAATCCCCTTTTTAAGTTAAAGCCATTTTGACAGTTAGCTTATTAGATCGGGTTCCTCTGTGAAACTTTAAATATACGTACTACGTTCGTTAGGTATAGAGCATTTAAAGACATTCTATATTTAAATGGTTATCGAAATCAATCGATAGTGGTCAAAAAGTATCGATTGTTTTTGACAGTGGAAACTATCGATTATAATCGATAGTGCAATCGATAGTTCTCCACCTCTAGTGTTTAGGTTCCAACCATCCGGACGTCTTGGCAAACTTGAGCAGACCTGATGGTGATCGATCTGATAACACGTCGATGTGTTCGAAGAAAAAGTACCCAGGGTTCTATTTCTAAGTTGGCCGTGTTCTCATGAGCCTCTTCATTACCGGATCCCCTGCATTATATATCATCATCGTAAAGGGGTAATTTCTTCGTGTTACCACACCTAGCATGTTAAAGCCAGT
Source organism: Brachyopa scutellaris (assembly GCA_949775065.1). Classification (NCBI taxonomy): domain Eukaryota; kingdom Metazoa; phylum Arthropoda; class Insecta; order Diptera; family Syrphidae; genus Brachyopa; species Brachyopa scutellaris. The sequence goes on from OX459112.1 coordinate 64,084,590, forward strand.
TAGCACTCGTATCAATGTTGACAGCGATTTGCTTTCTTTTTGCAGACTTGTCCTGGTGTTTGCTTTATCGTATTCCAATTCAACAAAGAAGCAATCGAAAATTGCAAGAAAATAATTAAACAGCTTTCGAAAGCAAAATTGCGCAATATTTTTACAAATACCATAATTTGCTTAACTAAACATTTCAAAATGAGCTTTGAAACCGGTACCTCGATCGAAGAAAAATAAGATAAATTGCATAAAGAAACTGTTATTATCAGTTACGAATCGAAATTTTAGCATTTAAATATTTGAATAAATTTCAGACTCACCTGGGTAATGCAGCGAAACTCGGAACAATCACCACCGCCAGTCAGCCATTTTATTTTGTTGTTTTTCTCACACATTTTAAAATTGCTTTTGCACTGCTTTAGCACAACGTATAATACTTTTCAATATATATATTAAAAGCTCACAGCACTATTTATTGCACTCTTTTACACCTTTTTACGACGTTTTCGCAATTTGTTTGCAAACTTTGCGAAATTTTTGCACTCTTCACAAAATATTTATTCACAATACGAACTCACCTCACCACTGCACTGAGAAGAATATGACAATTTACTCGTATATTAAAGAAAGCCGTTACGAAAAATTAATTAAACACCTAAAAGTATGCTATGTTATATGTGCTTGGACTGGAATAATAGTTGTACTAGATTAGGCCAAGTGAGTGGAAAACAAATTATAATAAATGATTTGGATATTTGAAATTTAATTTTATAAATGGAAAACGTTGTTGACGTAGCTTTATGTACATATGTTATTATAATATGCATATTATGTGTATATCAGAATATTTCAGTGAGTAATATTTTGGTATAAGAAATTCCACGTTTTTGCTTAAATTTGGTTTGGTGAATAATTGTATTGCTCCCCAAAGATAGTAACTTGGTGCTGATGCTGAACTAAAAACTGTGGTGAATTTTATAAATATAGTACAAACATGTTTAAAATTCTAATCGAGTATGAAAATAAAAAAGGCAATGAGTAGTTAACGCAGTTAAAGTAGATGTACTTCATCTTCCTATACCCACGTATTGGCCTGTCAGACAAATATGTAAATATACTTTTTCGACTTTTTGTCAACAACGTGGAAGCGCAATAATTTACTGGGAGCTGCCATAAGCAAATACATTTGTATTTTCTATAAAGTTGGTTTATTTCTCTCAACATATCCCTTACTACTAATGGAAATTAATTTTACAAAGATCTTCGGAGTAAATATTATAAAGGCACCGTACGTGGGTTAAAAGGTTAAAAGGAAAGTTTTATATAAATATTATTTCATAAAAATGGGGTTTCAAAAAGCGGAGATTGACACATGGGTACTTATGCGGATGGTTCTTAGACTAGTTTTACTACACTCTTTAAAATAGCTAAAAAATACAATTCTCAACCAGACTAGGATTTACCTATTGGACTGAACCAAAAACTTTAACAAACTATAAAAAAAACAGCTAAGTGGAAAGAATAAAAAGGCTTCTACGGCAAAATGGAATGGTACTGCATGCTCAGAGGAAACAGCAGCAGTACTCAGTTTCCTGATTGTACTGTAATCTGTTAGTCCTAGTCTCAATCTTAACCTACTGCAGGCATCCAAGAAGTTATACCTAACATTATCACCAGTCGAAAAAAGTGGGCTATTCGTTTTTTCAGTCCATGGGATATTTTCTGCAATTCTGCAAGAGGTTCTAGAAAGCCTTAAGCGGGCCGTAGACACTCGAACATGATGCGAGTGAACTTGGTTCGAGTAAACCCCGCAGACAGTGAGACCAATTTGCTCGAACCTCATTTTAGCAGTATGCACTCATCATCATAACTCATGATTATTTTTAGTTGATTCGTGAAAGTGCAGAGTTCCAGTTTTTGTTTAAAAAGAAAATTGTTTAAAATCATAATTTTGAGTGAGTTGGTAGAGAATGAAGAGAAGGAACTTTGGCCACAACGTAAAAAGAAAATAATTTGGACAAAGGAATGGATGAAGCAAAGGGAAACATTTACTCATATGCAATTATTAAGAAAACTGGAGTTTTCTTCTTCTGATGATTACAAACATTTTCTGCGTATGGATAGTGATGCTTATAAATATTTGTTAGCCAAGGTGACTCCATTTATAATTAAACAAGATACTTGGATGCACAAAGCTATCTCACCACACGAAAGGCTATCGGCCATTTTGTGATTTCTGGCTTCAGGTCAAAGCTAGGAAGACCTTAAATTTCTAACAATCACTTCGGCTAGATGTTTGGGTGATATCGACATTAAATCCTGTTGGGCTTTGATCAAAGCATTGAAAGATTTTATTTTGTGAATTATCTATATACTGCACGTCACAGGTCACACTACACCAAGGCTCAAATGCAAACTAAATGAAGTCGTCAAGTAAATAAACTAGTAAACTACTCCGCAGACACTAGAACTTGATTCGACGAACACGTAGCCCCGCCGTCGAACATTGAAAAATATCAAAGTACTTTTGATTTTGGTGAGACCAAATTTTTGGTTTACTCAAACCACGAAATGAACTTGAACATGGTTCGCGTACCAAGTTCACTCGCACCATTTTCGAGTGTCTACGGCCCGCTTAAGGTCTATTTTGAAAGGTAGTGGGAAATGTTGGAAACTCGGTATACCAAGTGTATTGCTCTCGAAGGCAACTTTGTTGAGGAAAAAATGTAACTTTGCCTAAAAAATGCTTGTTTTCATTAAAAATCTCGGGACTTTTCAGCCCAGAGGTGAAGAATTTTTTTCAGTCTATTTTCGGCTGTGAGAACGGAAAGAACCTACTGTAATTTTTTATTTATTTTTTCGCAAAACTCTCCATGAAATTAAAAAAACAAATATCAAACTAATTTCACCTCAGTCTATCACAAATGAAATTACTCACCTACCGCACTCAAACTCACAACGTGTTGCGGAATCGCGTGAATTTGAATTGGTGTATACTGTATACATAGGCCGTGAATGTGAGTTTTGAAAATGTGTACACAGGCGAGAAACTCACTATTGCGGAATTGGACCCCAGGAGTACAACACAAAATGATCCCTAAATCATGGCGAATTTTATGGGCTGTATTCATTCCAAAAATTATGAAAACAGCCATGTAAAGCCTACGGACTATAGATCTTCGTCTGCTTATATTGTGTTTCGGGTCATCAAAGTATCCCATATAAGAAAATAGCGGATAATCAGGCGTAACAGGGAGTTTTACTTAGTTCAGCGCCCTTAATCATGGAAGCGTCGATCCAGCATTATTTCTCTGAAACTGATACCGAATTACAAGGAACAGCTGGAAATATGTGGAATCAAACCAAATATCCGCGTGGAAACTTAAACTAACTAGTCTAACAACTATGAGAAATATACTGGCCAAAGGACAGGGACTGAAATGTGTATGCATTTGTCCGACTCCATTACTCGAGGGTACCCCACTGCACCTTGTGGTGGGGGCAAACTGCAAATGGGGAGTTTAAGAATGGCCAAAGAAAGAAAAGGAAAAGGTAAATGTATTAGCTATATATAAAGTCCACGATACAATGGCTGGTAACTTCCCTTTCTGACCTTTCCTAGAAACGATGGGATTAAGAAATTTATCTGGAAAAAGAGCTTCCACATCAAGCTCAGACTGGAGCAACGAATCTAGAATCTACACGCTGAGTCCTCATACCATCAAATAGTATACGGATGGTTCAAGAACCGAAGAAGGAACGGGAGCTGGAGTGTTTGGGCACAGAACCAATCTATTTGAACCCATGGGCTGCTATTCCAGCATGTTCAAAGCCGAAATCTGCGCTATCGACAGATGCGCCCAACTTAATCTTGATTAACACGTCTCTTACACGTGACAGATAGTCAAGCAACCATCAGAACAATCGAAGCTCAGGTCATCAAATCTAGAATTGTCTGGGAATGCACAGAATGTCATCATCTACTGGGTACCAGGACACCTGGGGTTAGGAGGTAAGGAATAGGCGGACAAATTTGCTAGAAAAGGGGCTGAACCCCTCCGTGAGTTCTGAACTCTTCTGCGGCACAGTGGAGGATACAATGCAAAAGGAGCTCCCAAAACAGGAGAGCACTAACAGGACTAAGTCCTAGACAAAAACTCGGGGTCCCCAAGGCAAGCGAAGAAACTTGTGGGCAATTGTAAGAGATTCAAAGCCTGCATCTTGAAAAAAACAAACTCCGCATCCTGACTGCGTTCCTTATGGGACACTGTCAACTTAAGAGACATATCAGGAAACTAGGTCTATCAGATGAAGACTCATATAGATTTTTGAATGAATCCAGTGAAACTCCAGAGCACATACTGGAGTGGAATGTGGGGCATTAACCCAGAAAAGGTGTAAGTGCTTTGGTAAATACCAACTTACAGCAAAGAACCTGCTACTCAAAGGATCCAATCTATGTATTACTGAAATCTCATGAAAATTTGTCTGGATGAGGTGCTATGACTAAAAAAGGGCAAAGAGTAAGCTAAACAAAAAAACGTAAAAATTCATATAATGTACGTCACACATGATATGACCACCCGATTTTATTACGTTTTGGTTTGAGTTTAAAATCCAAAGACCAGTTGAGGAAAAATGTTTAACACAGAGGCTTTGTTTCATCCAATTTCAAATGTAAACCAAGCGTTCCTCCCACGGCATCTAATCACGCAGCAAATTACCTTATAATTATCTAAATACTAACTTCCCTCTTCCAGAGATAATCTCTTCCCCATATTTCATCATAAACAACAATGCAACAACAATGCAACAATTAAAAACGTCTATCGCATTGTCTTCACAGCCACTCTAGATGGTATTCGCCGGTAAACTGGATTCTTGAAAAATACTATGTACAAAGAAGCCAGGACCGTTGTTGCCATAATTACAGGTGAGGGAGATCAATAACCTCAGTACAACCATTGCCATTACCACTATTAAAGCCACTTGCTAGCCAACTGCGACTTTGAGAAGAAAACTCAGAGCAGAAGAAACAGACCCAAGAAAAGTGCGAAAAAAACCAAAGCATTCGTATGGAAAATGAAAGTAATCCGCTTACGGAAAGTGTATTATGCCAGCGAGTTTACCACTCCTCCCCACTTGGACGGGCGGGATAATCAGGTACTCATAGAAGCAAATGAAAAAAACAAAACACCTTCTGTCTGGGTGCGATGCATCTGTGCATCGTCATGGTATGGATAAGTATGTGATTAAGCCTCAGCATAGGCGGCAATTAGTTCTGTAATACGCTTGGCTACTCTGACAAACTGCGAAGGTGGGAGTTCTACGATACATAACCAAAATAAACCGTTTAAGATTTCACGCTAAAACACCTGTCAACTGCAAGTGACAAACCGATCGTATATTTTGTATTCACTTGCGATCATGGACTTGGCACCGCACAGTGAGCAAATAATTGCACGGATGATTACCCATCGATCAAATCTATACGCGCCGATCTGAAAGTTTACGATCACGATGCATGCTTGGGTGTTGGGTGTCAGTTGATATTGATAGTTGGCAATTAAATATTATTTTATCGAGCAATCAATATGCAAATCTTGGAAATAAAAGCATGCTTTGGGGACTTGGCCAAAAATTAATTGCCAACAGGGATGGGGCAGCTTGTGATTGATATCATCGATTTGGGAGCGGCATTTGCTATTACAGAGGAAAAGGATTCAAATTGCTAGTTCCTGGAGCGGACTCTTACAGATTGATCTATGAATCAGAAACAGGGAAGGAGAAGACTAAGAACTTAAGAAAATAATAAAACCTACATAGCGATCAGTTTGTAAAGGAAGCGTATACGTGAAGCTGTCAACTATGAAGATTTTCAGAAAAAAAAGAGACAAACGATATTTTGGAAGCAAACAACAGATATAACTGATATAAGCCCACCAAGCTCTTAAGTAAGGTCAGGTATGTCGGCTAACGCAAAGAGAGTTCCTCCAACGCCACATTTATTTTATTTTTATTTTTTGTAAGATGGGTGGAAAGCATCGAAAGCCTGTGCGTGGAACTTTAATCCACTAAAACCACCTCCTGCTTCTGGTCCCTGGTCCCCACGGTACAACTGTAAATATTTCGTCATTTCGGACTTCAGTCATAGCTCTTCACACGTCTTTGTGTGAACACGTCCTGAAGGGTGTTATTCGTCTAGTCTAGTTCGTTAGTTTCGTATGGTGTATACATAAGTTCGTGTGTGCGTCATTCCGTTCTTAGTATACGTTCATGTCTTTACAGTTCGTATTTGAAAGTCCTGTTGTGTGAGCTGCACGACATTTCAACGCTGTAGCCTCAGCTATTTTTGTAATCGTTTGGGTCCCTTTGTGAACGCATGTATGTGCATATGTCCGCCTGTTTATGCGTTAAGATTCGGTCCGTTCTGTTTTTATCTTACAGGTAATAGCCAGAATTTTCTCGTTGTGAGACAAGTGTGTTAAGATTTTCATCTGCTATTAGCTATTATAATTATTATTCTTTTTTCAATCTCTTGTCTAAGAATACTCAATGGGATTTCAACTGAAGTTTCCGCTTGACTTGAGGCCAGCTCGTCTGCCTAGTCATTCCTTGGCACACCTTTGTGGCCGGGAACCCAGCAGAGTTTTACGATGTGCTGGAGCTCTTCGAAACAGCAATTAACGTGCATAGCTTTTATTTCTACACAGCTGTTAATAAAAACGACAATATTATCTCGCGTTCATTGCAGTTTCGTGGTCGGCCTTTGTCATTGTCACAGCCAGATCCTGTACTTGCAAAAAATTGCTGTGGTCTGGAAGACTGATGGATTTCGATAGTTTGACCGATTCGGTGAAATTGGCCGCTATAACCGCCTTATCCATCCTAAAGCCATTAGTATAGATAGATATGATATGATAGATATGAAATAAGCATCTGATATTGGGTCCCCAATTGAGTTGATACAACAGCAAGTACACAGCACGCCTAAGATATTTGGTGATTTTTAGGGGGGTTCACTCTATGGATGGAATTTTGAATTTCGGTTTTCTGTGGATTAACCACTAATCCAGAGGTGTTGGCTCGATTGCATAGTGTTCTTAAAACATCCCACTACGTATTCACTTATAGTGGAGGGGAATTGTCCTGAGACTAATAACACTCGAAAAAACGACGAGCTGTCAAATGGTTAAGCATTAAGAAGTGTCACTGTGGTAATTGTTTTTAAGCGTTTTCCGAAATTACACTCCATTAAATTTCTTAAAGTCTCTTAAGTTGCGCATAAACACCGTGTTTTCACCGGACTCATTAAAAAAATCCAATCAAAATATTATAATAGTAAGTTTTTATCGATAAAAATTTCCTTTTATTTGCGCGCTCAGTACCTGTCAAAATGACTGATTCTCACCGTGAAACAAGATTTACCTCCAAAAACGCTAAATTGCCAAATTCACCTGCCATCGTAAACAAAGATGATAAATCTAAACCATCAGACCTGCGTATCATGAAACAAATCGATGAACTTAAATCTGAACTTAAATCATACATAAAAGATACGTGCGACAGTTTATCTGAAAAACTTGATAAGATTGTCTCTGAGTTCAACAGCCGCCTCGATGATGTCAACAGAAGTGTTTCGGCACTTACGGTGCGTATTGAAGTTCTTGAGCAAACCTCCGACTCCACTCCATCATATCAATTGGGAAACCAAATATCTGTGCTCGAAAGCAAAATTGACGCGATGGAACGTGAAAAATTATCTGCCGACGCTGTCTTGCATGGTGTCCCAAAGTGTGATAACGAAGATCTCCGTAGCATGTTTGATGTCCTTTGCTCTTCAATAAATTGTACACCAGCACCTACTCCTCGGGACATCTTTAGGACGAAACCAAAAGGTAATGATGTAAATTCAGCGATAATAATAAAATTCGCATCTCCGGTGGACAAGATCGCCTTACTTAAATCTGCAAACAAAACATTTAAAACTACACGTAAACCGCTTTGTTTACACAATCTTGGATTGGAATCTGACAGACCGATATACATAAACGAAAGTCTAACATCAACCAATTTCGCTATTTATCGGAAAGCTTTCCTTTTAAAACGTCACGGTCAGCTGTTTTCTGTTTTCACCCGCAACGGAAAAGTTTATGTGCGGCGAACACCTAATGGGAGAGCTTTTTTAATTGAGTGCTGCCAACGCTTAGATTCACTTGCTGCTGCCACTGATCAACAATAGTTTTAAAGTTGAATATGTTTGTTATTATATTACTTAAGCTGCTCTTTGTAACTTTTTCCACATTTCTTTACATTCTAGCCTTCTTATCATTTAACTGTACTATTTTATTACTTTTTCAGTTTCCATAATTTGCTCTATATATTTTCATCCGGTGTGTCATTGGCCTTTTTATGTAGGAGGAACAAAAATTTAAAATTAATAATTTTCCCATATGTCTAACATAAGTGTGCATTCCGAAAGAGGCAGTGGTACGAGCAATAATGTGCGCATATTGCTTGACATATTTTGCAAACAACGCGATGGGCTGCGTGTATGCCACATAAATGCTCAAAGTCTTTTTAAAAAGATTGATGAATTCAGAAATTTGTTTGTTGGTTCTAGTGTTGATGTTATATGTGTATCCGAAACTTGGTTCGATATTGAAATAGCTGATCATATCTATTCACTGAAAGGTTACAAAATTTTCCGGGCGGACAGACAACATAGGAGAGGGGGTGGTGTTGCTATTTATGTACGTAACAGTATTGTAGCTAAGATTGTCAGCAGTTCTCATGGATCGAGCCAAATTGAATATTGCCTTATTGAAATCATAACCAAAAAAACTAAATGTCTTGTTGGAGTTGTTTATCGACCGTATAATAACATTGATATGACTCCTATATTTCATGAATTGGAGACCCGCTCTGGCTCTTTTTCAAATGTCATTATCTGTGGCGATTTCAACTGTAACGTCTTCAACCAGGAATGCTCTAACACGTTCATAGAAACAATGCAATCGATGGATTTACACCTCGTTAATAAAATTGTTCCAACTCATTTTACCAGTAGCACCAATACCTTAATTGACCTTTTCTTCACCAGTGAGCTGGAGACGGTTTATTTTGGTCAAACCTCTGCTCCAGCCTTCTCAAAACATGACCTCATATTTATAACTTTTCCTACTGCTTGCAATAGAGATAACATAAAGTTCACCTACAGGAACTTCAAGGCCATAAATTCTGAGCTCCTAGAGCAAGATTTGCATTATGTCGATTGGCAGCCAATTTATCGAGAATCTCTGCCTGAGAACCAAGTTAACTATTTTCAAGAAACAGTTTCCCAGCTATTTGAATCACATGTTCCTCTTATAACAAAAACACATAAGAGCTCATCAATTCCTTGGTTTTCTGTTGAAGTCCAGGAACTAATTAATAAACGCGATGTCGCCTACGCCAAATGGAAACGCTTCAAGCTCGAAGAGTTTCATAACATTTTTCGCCAAATGAGAAATTTAGTTAACCTGAAAATCAAAGTAGCTAAACGAATTTTTTACCAAAACATATTTAATATCAAACTGCCCGCGAAAACCCTATGGCGAAATTTAAGAGAGGTGGGAATCGGGCGAAAAATTGGTGCTGAGATGGATGAATTGGACCCAAATCAGCTTAATAGGCAATTTATTAATGCTCAAACAATAGGTGCTACTAATCGCTCATTCAATCAAGCCAGCAGTATTGTTTATAGTGATTCCTTTGAGTTTTATCGAATCGAGCAAACTGATGTAGTCGAGGCTATCCTACAAATCAAATCGAAGGCTTCGGGGCTCGATAAAATTCATCCATGCTTTATAAAACTCATATTGCCACATATCCTTCCAGTTTTAACCCATATTTTTAATACGGTCCTAACCACATCGTCCTTTCCAAGTGCTTGGAAGTTAGCTAAAATTATCCCAATCTTGAAAAAGAAATCATCCGCTAACTCGCCTGCTGAGTACCGACCAATTGCTATACTTCCATTCTTATCCAAGGTTTTTGAAAAATTAGTTCATCGTCAAATTTCAACTTTTCTTTTACACAAAAAGTTACTCTGTCCCAATCAGTCTGGGTTCAGGCGTAATCATAGCTGCACAACGGCGCTACTCAAAGTAACTGATGATATTAGGATAGCTTTGGATGATGACATGGTAACTTTTCTCACTCTTCTTGACTTTTCCAAAGCGTTTGATACTGTGGACCACACTCTACTCGTATCAAAACTAAGAACAATGTATTTTTTCTCTCCCTCAGCCTCAAATTTAATTTTTAACTATCTGCATGGCAGAAAACAAGCGGTTGTGGTTAAAAACATGACTTCTGAACAAATAGAATCCACTGCAGGGGTTCCGCAAGGTTCTATATTAGGGCCTTTACTCTTCACCCTATTTATCAACGACCTTCCAAGCGTAGTACATAATTCAACAGTGCACCTGTATGCGGATGATGTACAATTGTATCATAGTTGCAAACGGATTTCTGTCGAACATGCAGTATGCAAAATTAATGACGACCTCCAAAGAATATTAAACTGGTCATCTGAAAACTTTTTGACGCTAAATCCCAGTAAATCCAATTGTATGATAATATATAGACGTGACTTATCTGTTGAACATTTGCCAACCATTCGACTTGGTAATTCGCCCATCAAACACGTGAATAAAGTTAAAAATCTTGGCTTATGGTTCGGCTGCTCACTAGATTGGAATATTCACATCTCCACTGTAATAGGTAGAATTTATGGATCTCTCAGAAATCTATCTTTGTCGCAGAATTTCACTCCCTTGAATACAAGGTTGATGCTGGCGAGATCTCTACTCATTCCCAACATAACATATGGCTGTGAAATTTACTATGGCACTAATGCAGCTATCAAAAGAAAATTAAATGTTGCATTCAATAATATCACCAGATACGTCTTTGGTTTACGTCCCTTTGATCACATCTCGGCATTTCGTAAAAAGATACTCGGATGTACATTAGATGAGTATATTGACTTTTGTACGCTAAAGCTTCTGCACAAAACTATAACCACCAAACAACCATCTTACTTATTTAGCAAGCTAATTTTTTCGCAGTCAAATCGGTCTTTGAGCTTGATACCTCCGCGTGTTTCATATCTTGTTTCGGAGCGACAGTTTTTTGTCCGTGCTATTCGTCTCTGGAATGCGCTCCCTCTTGCCATAAAAAGACACAATGATAGACCTAACTTTGAAAAAATTTTATTTAATCACCTCACAGGTAGAACGAGTAGTACAGGCATCTAGGTATGAAGGCTTATTCTAAAATTGCAATTTTTTTTTTTTTCTTCTCTTTCCTTATTTTTTTTATTTTTATTTTTTCATGTACATATATGTATTTGTTCACTTTTCACTTCTATTTAATTTTTTCCATTCATTTTAATTTTTAAATAATGAATTGCAATAGCAGATTCATCTCACATTTATAGAGTAAAGATATAGTGCTTAGTATCTATTATAAATGTTGTTAAATTGAATTAATAAATATACAAATAAAATATACTACGTTGTTTGCGTATGCTAAAGTTTTGACCCCGCCCCGCCCAGTTTAGTTACAATCTCGTTCATTACCAGAACCCTGAGTAGAAGGAACAGGAGCCCCTTGAGGTAATCGTTTTAACAGTGGTTCCATTTAGCTCTGAGTTGATGTTTCTATTCTCAAGCAAGGGTATATCTCAACTTTTAGATGTCCTAAGGGCTTTAGTGTTGTACTTCCATAGTTTTGACATTATTGAAGACTTTTTCAATGTCTAAGAATACAGCAAGAGTGAACTCTCATAAACTGATTTCTATGATTTCTCAATAGTACCCATTGAAATCGCTATGCGCTGTTTCAACAATATTCCCTGTTTGTTTACGCTTGCTTTGCAGGAGATATGCCTTTGGAACTCAGCTTGATATGTTTTAAGTTTTTAAGTAAAAATGATGTCAATACTGATGGGTCTTAAGTCCTTCCCTGTTACATGGTTGGGTTTACCGGCTTGGGTAAGAGCTCTTCCCACTAATCCTGGTGGGAATCTTATTCAAATTAAAACTTAACGGAAAAAAAAGAAAAAAGTAAAATTTAAAGTGAGCCAATCCTTTTCTTTTTAATTTTCCAAACATCGGATAGATAGCTAATAAAAATAACTTTAATTTCAGAAAATTAACATATAATATTTACGATTTGCATTCTTGAGCACGAGGGAACTCGTAACTTGTGGCAAATAGTGGAACTCTTCCCAGATATGGATGAAAGTACGGCAATGAAATATCTTCGAATACAAACAGGAAGCAGCGCAGTGTCTGCATAGCGTTTGCAATCTAGCAATGAAGCGGCTGAAGAAAAAACTCGTCGTTTTATTTACTTAAACCCTTCTTAATTTAAATGCATTTGTCTAGCATTAAAATTTAAGAGATAGAGTTAAAGCGGCCCTTACACGACGCAATATTATTGCACAGTACCTACTCAATATTGCGGAGTAATATTGACCGTGTAATGGCTTTATTGTGCTATAATTTCGGTTTGCGCAATTCATTGTGTAATGTTAGAAAAAATTTAAAATTTTTTGGAACTCCATCAATATATTGCGCAGTATATTGCGTCGTGTAAGTCAAATTGAATTTTTATTTGATTAAATACAAACATGGCGGACCAACGCATTTAAAAAAAAGATGAAAAAATAGTTTTTTTTATTGAAATGCATTCAGGTAGTATTTCTTATTTCTTATTTGTTTAAAATCCGATGCCTATGTATAATAAAAAAATCGTTTTCACACAGCATGTCTTCTTTTAACAACGAACCGATACAGAATAAACTGCAGGAAGGCAATAATATTTTGCAATAATATTGCGTGGTGTAAGGGCCACATGCCGGCCAATATTACCGCGCAATACCTTCTTCCTAGCTGCTAGATAGTTAAGGGTTAAGTAGGTAGTCAACATTTCTTATTTTATACTTATAAACTAACACATTTGGAAAGTAGGTAGGGATCTGTGAAATATATGCTAGGTGGTTGAAGGTTAAGGCAGATTAACTTCAACGTACACACCCAACGCCCATGAAGAAATCAGCATGAAAGTACTAGGAGTCAGTAATATTTAATGTCGGTGGCGTTTGCGTACTACGATGGCAACCGCTTCACTACGAGACTTAGCGGAAAGCCAAACCAGCTTAGAGATTATTTCGGCAATGGGATTTCGATAGATTCTAAGTTACATATTTAAGACCAACATTTTTTTAAATCTGGAATCGGATTTCAAGTTCCAGTATTTACCAGGTTCAAAGTGCTTTGTGCTTTTCGAAACACATGTATCCTTGATATAAGTATGTTATGCTATGACAATTCTGTGGCACATCGTCCCATGCTGGCTGCTCAAGACCAACTATCTAAAAGCACTCACAGTCACAGATCTGTCTATGTACATTCCTTCTTCCTATTCTCCTTCACTCATATACACAGGAGAAGATAGAAAGCACTCAACGGATGCAAAACATCCCCTTGACAGTGTGGTTTAACAAGAGTTCAAAATATCTCTTAAACAACACACAGTACCACCAAAAAGCACACAGTGGAACGCAACCACATTTAACTATACAGTCGACTCCGCTTATCTAAACTACGCTTATCTGAAAATACCCGGTTAACTGAAAAAATTATTACGTCCGAAATTAAAGAATTATACTAATTCAGCTTCGCATAAGTGAAAATACCGCTTAAGTGAAATAAAATTGGTGGCAAATTGCCGTTTCAGCTAAGCGGAGTCGACTGTACTTGGTTCCTTAATAACCAAGTACACTCTAACATGTTTACCAAAAACCACTGCGTGCATTATATTTACGGTTATATTCCGTCTATATCCAAAACTACAGTTACAGAGAGTAATTACTAAAATAATTAAAAAGGAATCCTAATCAAATTTTATTTATTTATTACATTAGCACTCGATTTGTGAAAAAATGCGAAAAATCGCGAGAAAAACAAAAAATCTAAAATTCGATCACTTTCTTTCGCTGTGGAAAACTAATTGAAACAATTTTTCAAAAAAAAAAAAAAAAAAAAACAGTAAGCAGAGAAGAAAAACACTTTCGTTGGTGCTGTGAATCACAAGACCGTATCGTACCACAACCGCAATCTCCACTGCACATCTAAGAGAAACATAAACAATTCAAGTTCAATTGATTTAGTAAAACACTAATTAGCGCCAAAATCATAGATCAGTGAGTTTTGTTTCTTTGAACACGACGTGTTAAATTAAAGGACAACGGTATTTTTTGATCAATAAACAAAGATTAGATTGCTTTCCATACAAACCTTGGCGACTATTGAACAAGATCACTTTGCTTTGACAGCAGCTTATTCACCTGTACTTGTACCTGTATTTCTTCATTCTGCCTCATTAAGTCATTTCCACATCGCCGGCGAATAATGTCAGTTAGACGATGAAATGTAGGAAGTTCGTTTGTGTCTTCCTTCTTCATACTTGTTGTGGGCATGTGGATTTGAATCGCTACTAATGATGATTTGACCGTTCGAATGGATTTGCAGTTAATTCCTCACACCCAACGGGGCTTGTAATACATATTACTGCATTTTACGTCGACTTTCAAGGAAATATAAAATACTGGTTCCTTCACGAACTAGATTGTAGGGCGTTGTCATTCGTTCATGCAGAACTACTGCATACGGATATCTATGGAGACGAAAGGTAATTAAAATATGTACATACCAATTAATAAAAACGGTATATGAGTACATGACATTTAACATTCTCAAGTTGCCATTCTTTGGAGGCAGATGAATTTGGCAAAAATACGAAAGTCTGTCCTTTAATTGTAATAGATTTAAATGAAAGAAAAAAACTTAACCCTACTTTAGACTTATGGGTTTTTTTCTAATCCTTTAATTTTGTGGCCATGCCATTGCGTTAGCTGATTATGATCGCATCCTGGACATAATGGCGCAAATTCATAGTCAGCCCATGAATAGTGCCTATAGCCGACTATAGTTACAGCCGGCTATAAATAAAAAAGCCGGCTATAACTTTTCGTTATTCATAAACACATTTTTCCCTGTGTATAAGTTAGTATCGACTTTCATATGTTTTTGTAAAGTGATTTGAACGAACAAACCCAAACGTCAAACTATTATATGAGAAATGTATAGCCGACTCTAATTATTTAAAATGACGTTTGCGTTATTTTAAATTTCGAGCCGGCTATATGTGACTATGAATAGCCAAAAGTATATTTTAGGTTATGTAGGTGAATAAATTCTTTTGTAGTCGGCTCTATCTGACTATGAATTTGCGCCATTATGTTTGCGCATACAGTTAAGTCCTAATACTACGTTACCACCAAAATAAAATCCGAGATTTCGAGGTTGAAATCTTGTAATCTCAAAAGGGTGCTTACACCGAAAGAAAGATTTAATTTGACACTTCCTGACAAAAGTTGACAAATTGTCGTGGAGGTTTTTTCCGGAAAACACAAACAGCAAAAAAAAGTTTGGACAGTTTTAAGTGCAATATTTATTTTAAATTAATAATATTCAATTTCAAAGAAAATTTATTATATACAGAGACGTAACAAAGGTACTTTCTGCGAAAAGGAAGTAGCCTGGAGAGCAAATCGGATCAGAAGGCATTGAAGTTGATGGACCTGGGGGGCAATTCTTCAGTTAACGTGGACACTCTGGAATCAATTGCGATGGCGGAAGGCCCACTGAGTGACATGTCATTTTAGAAAACAAAATGAATAAAAATGCATACACTTATAACCAAGCGGCTCGTTTACTTACCAATAACAATGCTGTCCTCGACGATGTGTTCTAAATCATTTATTTTCAGTTCTATGAGAATGGCATAAATGTATTTTAGTATAAAGTGACCATTCTGAACTGACGGAGAATCTCCCGAAGAACTTATTGCCGTTCGTTTCGTTCCTACACAAAAATATACAACCTGTATTTATTGGTCTGATTGTGTAATTGAATTTTAATTTCATTGCGCGAAAAATAAATACGTTTTTGTGCAAAATATGATGCCATTTCTTTGTAAATATGGTTGTTTTCTTTAGCACCACGATGATCATCATATATTTCCTCCCACATCCTCCAGGAACCAGATTCTTCTTGTTTTATATATTTTTTTTTTCATTGTCTCCATTTTAATTTTTTCCCTGAAAATTTAGGTCATTTATTTAATTATATGTACTTAGCAAGCCAATTCATGAATTTATTCAAAACGTGTGTTCGATTTGAACTGAACCAGCTGAATTAAGATTTTGGCAGGATTTCACGAAATCCTGATAAAATCCGAAATTTCGGTGACAGAAAAATGTATGGCGAAATCTCGTCGAAATCTCGAGATTTCGTGAAAAATCTAGTATGTCGCTGAAATCTAGGATTTCGGCTCTGTGTCAACATATGTATGTAGTATAACTCGAGTTTCTTTTTATCTCGAATTTTGCAACCGATTGAGCATTCTCTTCGATTTGCCGTAGAAAAAGCATCTAAGTCAAAAGTCCATCAATCTGGAACTATTCTTTTAATTTTTATTAATAATATAATATTATCTTTTAATAAACTATTATATGTTAATTCCTCAAAGTATAAAAAAAAATTGCATCCTCTTACAATTCACAATGGTAAAGTTTATCAAACTTGAGTGTTCCTTTCCTTATTATAACCTCAGTAGTTTAGCTGCTGGATATTGGGATAGTACAAACATTAAAGTACACTATAAGCATCGGCTACTTACCAAACATTTAAACGTTTGTGAAACCAAAAACGAGGACTGATATCACTGCTTGCCTGTATACATGAGATTTTATAGTTGTAACTCCATTGACAACTAAGATTTAAAAAAAAAAACAGTTTGAAGATAAAATTTCGCTAAACTCTACAAGATTTGCAGATGTCTTAGATTATTATCGAAACAGACAATAACTATACCGAACCCGTGAAAAAAAGGATTATGTTGAAATCGATAACGGTATCCTAGCCACAATGTGCCATAAAACAAGAAACTTTTCATTATTTATTTAATGTCCGTTTTTTGTCACCCTGTTGTGACTGTTAATAGATTTTATACTAACGCTCTAACTTAAATTGTTCCAAAAATTCCTTTTTGGTCTTCCGTCTAAATTCGAATTAGAGGCATTCGGCTTTTGATGTAAAGTACAGAATTTCTTTCAATTTAAAAAATGCGGATAGTTTCTTTGATGTTTTATTTAACCCTCGGACTAACATGTTTCGGTTGTCACATTTGTAACACACATTTGTACGTATTTATATTGGAATATTGCTGTTTTGGTGATGCACACCTGCCTTATTCGTATTATAATACAAAATCGCTTGAGGTTTCGTTGCTTCGCCTTCACAAACTTTCGTATAGTGTACGGTGGAAAGTAAATTAACACATTTATTTTTATTTGGAACATGCAAATAAGAAACCAAATGTTCATGACATCCGAATATAGATGAAAGGACAGGACGAGAGGGTTGCTTTTCCAGTTCGCGAGAAAGACATTGGCGCAAATTCATAGTCAGCCCATGAATAGTGCCTATTTTAGTTACAACCGGCTATAAATAAAAAGCAGGCTATAACTTTTCGTTATTCATGAACACATTTTTGCCTGCGTGTATTAGTTAGTATCGACTTTGGTATGTTTTTGTAAAGTGATTTGAACGAACAAACCCAAACGTCAAAATATTATATGAGAAATTTATAGCCGACTCTAATTATTTAAAATGACGTTTGGGTAATTTTAAATTTCGAGCCGGCTCTATCTGACTATGAATTTGCGCCATTGTTTATTGTATGGGATGGTAATAACGAATGCAAAACCAAGACAAAGCGAAAGTATAAAAGGCGAGGTGAAAAAGATGTCAATTTATATAATTTTTCATATCAAATACATGTGGGTCTCGGTCTGGCCAGGCCTCATGTATTACGAATGTGATGTGTACATGAACACATAATTCTTTAACTGTCCTGGTGTATATTTCGTTTCGTTCTGATTTTTGTGCAGATTAATAGCCGATAAACTTTGAGGAAGCTACATGAAATTCCAAGTCGCTAGCTCAATTAGAAAAATGTTTCAATTACAATTAAAATCAAAAAAAGGTCAGATTTGACATTTAGCTGACCATGACCATGGCTCTACTTAAACGACAAAAAGAATATCGATTCGACTGGATCCAGTGTTACCGCTGAGAATTTTCAAAAAGTCGCAAAAAAGTCTCATAGGCTCACAAAAAGTCGCAATATGAAAATTTGCATATTTCTGATTAGGGACCTTATTCGAGATCATCAAAACGATAGTCAGGGGTTTTATTTAATATAAATTACCAATAAATTAACAAATAATTATTTCAGAATTGATTGTAAATTTACTTACATGCTATAACAAAGCAATTTCATTTTCATATTCTCCAAATCAAGAAAAGCTTGCGAAATATCGACGAAAAAAATGTATGGAGTTTAATCAGCTGCTAAGAAAAACACAACTGACAATAGTGACAGGAATTGGCGGACATATTGCTGACACTTTCGCAGCAAATTATATTTCCGTTTTTTTTTTTGTCATTTGTCATTCCCGACTAGATCCGACAATTCTCCAAATACCATGAAAAAGGAGTCCAAATTTAAAACAATTCAAATGCCGATCATTCTTCGGATATACAATTTGCATTTTATGAGAGGTGTAGGCACTATCTTACTATTTAAAAGGATTAGAAGGAGATGAAAATGCCTCCTTCTACGGCGAGATATTAAAGTTAATGCTCATGCCCTGATTAAGATACTACCCCATAAAATGTCGCATGTCAAATTTAAACTACCGAAGTGAAGCAAGTGAAGTCTCCAGGGTGTCACACATTTTTTCATTTCAAACCGACATTTCCTATAGAACCATAACTGGAATCTCGTTATCACACAAAATTGTCAAATGAATTATGAGAGCGTTACTTAATAATAGTCATCCATCTGTGAACGATGAAATTACCTCTTCAACGTACGAGCACGACTCTGTACATTGTTGATGATGTGTACCAACCGCTCTTGGCTGAAAGTCATTACCCCAACCAAACGATCTGATTGCCAAGTTTTTTGTTTGCTACAATTTTTCACACACATTCATGCTGTGGAAAAGAGGAAAAAATCTTTCTTTTTTTCCAACTGTTGCTGGACTTTGTGGATAAACTACCAAGGTAGTAATTATTTAAATTTTTCTATTTCCATCTCTTTCGCTCTCCTGCAAAATTAAAACACACCAAGTGCAAATAAAAACGAAAAGCATCCTCTTATTCGCCACCACACACACGCACACACATATTCGAAGTGGAAAATCAAATTTTTTTTTTTTTGTTTTACCCATTCGATAATGTTTCTCAGCTGTTTTCCTTTGTTGGCACCAAGGCAACAACCATAACTGCACGTACGCAAGCACCGAAGCCACCAATACTGCAAAAAAAAATGCACTCAGAGTCCATCTACTGTTATTTTCCTCAGTATTTGCACTTTCTTATAAAAGGTTGATGATGAACACGATTCGAAAACAATTCATGTTTGGATACTGCTAAGCCATGATCGTTCAAATCAAATATTTTGTAATTCTTCAGTTGATTGTAAGTTTTTATCAAAAAGTCTTTAAGCAAAAAGTGCTAGTGCAACGATCTCGAACTCACGAGTGAAACGAGTGAAAGTCTTGTTTTTTTTTTCGTACTGGAGTTTTGGATTATTACCGTGATCTTAGCCTAAGGACTGAATTTTAAATTGTGACCTGCGTGAATATAACAGTGGAAGTGTAATACCAGTGTGACAGTGAAATATTAAACCGCAACAAATGTGACAATTTTGAGCAATGAATCCCACGACACTTTACCACAGTTTCATCTTTAACATGACAACTTCCGAATCGTGTCCAAATTTGTTATAAAAAAAAGTGCCTTTGATGAGATTTTGAACATATGTAAATACTTATTGACTTAGGGGGCGCTACAGTCCGGGGTGGACTAAGGCCCCAACCAACAAGCCCTTACAGTTAGCCCGCTCCTTAGCTAACTGCCGCCAATTGCGCAATCCAAATTGGTTGAAGTCCTTTTCCACTTGTGCGCGCCACCTTAGGCGAGGTCGTCCTCTACTGCGTTAACCATTCGGGTTGGATTTGAATACTCTGCGGGCCGGGGCGTTGATGTTCATTCCCCCTATATGTTCAAGCCATCTCAAACGCCCAATGCGCAGTTTTTTGACCAGGTTAATGTCGCCGTACTGCTCATATAGTTCGTGGTTGAATCTTCTCCTCCAAAACCCGTCAACGCAAACTGGACCGAATATCTTACCAAGGATTTCTCTCTCGAAGCGATCAAGGATAGCATCATCCGCTTTCGATAAAGTCCATTCAGCTTCAGCTCCATATAGCAAGACTGGGATGATAAGGGTCTTATGAAGAGTCTCCTTAGTCAATCGGGAAAGGACTTTACTACTCAAATGACTCTTAGTCCAAAGAAACAGCGATTGGCAAAAGTAATCCTTCGTTTGATTTCCGACGAGATGTCATTATGTGATGTTATAGTAGAGCCGACGCGACGTAGACAAAGTCCTTAACTACCTCGAAGTTGTAACTGTCTATTGTGACGTTCTGTCCAATTCGTCGATGTTGAGTGTCCCTTTTCGTTGACAGCATATACTTTGTTTTACCCTCGTTTACCGCTAAACATGTTTTAGCCGCTTCCATTTCTATACTCGCAAACGCACCGGTGACAGCTCGCTGTGTTGTACAAATGAAGTCAATGTCGTCGGCGTATGCAAGTAGTTGAACGGACTTTTGAAAGATCGCTTTTCGTGTGTTGGCTTATGAGTTTCGAACATTCTTTCAAGTATGATGTTGAAGAATCAAAGTTCTCGGTAAGGTCATTACTGACCGTGATGGAGCAGCGAGCTTTCTCCATCGTCATCCTACCCAGAAGCATGAGTTTGGCAGAGATGTCAAAACTAGGCATGGCTCTATACAATTTTCAACTTCGGTGTAGCCCCTAAGGATTTAAGTCAAAGTGTTGTGCAATTTTGTTATGCGTGTGACCGTTTTGTTCAATTATTGTCCTGTCTATTGGTGCATCTGTCTAGTTCCATAACCGGCTGTAGATTTTCTTATTCGGTTGAATTTGCCAAAATGTCCATTTTTCTTAAAAAGCTAATTTTTAATAAGACCTCAAGGAGAACTATCCAATATTGTTTGAATACTACCATTTTATCTCGAAACTGATATTTCGATTTTCAATTTCCACAGCTGATGCCACTGCTTGTGACGGCCAGCAATGTCCGCGGTAGACGACGTCCGGGTGTTCGGACTGAAGCCACAGCAGTCGAAGAGGTTACAGAGAAAGCTGCAGGACCTGACCAAATCGCCATGGCCAGTCGAACCGAATCCACACGATATGGTGTGCCATCACAATACTCGACATCTGATCAGGAGACAGGTGAAACCTAACCAATTCATCCTTTCAAAGTCTAAAACTAAAACCAATTTTTTTTTCTTTAGAAAATTACCCATATGAGTTAAATTTGGTTCGTCCCGAAAGTCAGTATCAAACCAACCCACCAGGAGTATCTCAGTACAGTTTCGGCAACGAAGATCGTGAGCTGGAAGATGTCCGAACCGCAGAGGAGTATGTTGCCAAAGCCATGCAAATGTATGGCACTCGCCTAAAGGAACCAATACGCATCAGTGCTGAACCCTTGCCTGCACAAAATTCAAACAAGTACGATGTTTTCGAGTCACCAGAACCCGAAACTCAGACACAAGCACCAGCGGCGCCTATCTATGAGAAAGATCCAGTCACCAGATCTTATGATGTGTATGACTATTCAACCTATGAAACTGTCTCCGAACAGCAATTTGAACCAAAATATGAAACCAAATACCGCTACCAACCAAATAGTAATGCTGAAACCATCTACATTGCTCCTAGTAAAAGAATCTCATCGGATAATGATCGAATCAAGGCGTCGGCTTCTAGTGAGATCCCGAAGGAGGAAATTCTGAAGCAAATCGAAAAGTCTGTGATAAAATATATGAAAGAAATGGAAGCCGACGGAAAGATTATTCCCACTCCTGAACCCAAGGCCACCTACTATAAGCTGCAACCGGTTGAGACCACACATCGGATCCAAACCACCCCCCAGCCAAAGGAAACTAGTTTCCACTATGCAACAACTAATAGAAGCCACAAGCCGAGGATTCCTTCAAAACCCAGTACACCCAGTGAAGAATCCTATCAGCAGCAGGAACTCTCAGATAGCTTAGCTCCAAATGTCGAATTCATCTACAAAATCAAGGCACGAGCACCTCTGCAGTCTATGCAAGCGTCAAGGCCATATAAAGGCTCTAGTAAGGCAACATTCGAGCCGTTTGACCACACGGCCGCTCTTAAAAATATGGAGGAGTTTGATTTATCTCATGTGGTTCAAGAGGAACGTGGTACAAGTAAACCAAAGCTACTATTCAACTCTGACATCTACCACGACATAAACTCCCTCCCATATAAGCCAGAGAAACTTGGCCTTACACGAACACAAAAAATCAAGGAACACCCAGACTACAAGGGGTACTCTCTCTACTCTGAGCCAAAGACTGAAGAGGACTCTGAAGACGCAGGCTACCCAATCATGAATCCGTATCAATTGGTTTTTAAGAAGGAACCATCATCTCAATCATCGAACTGGGAGAATGCTCATAACCGGCCATATTCACAGAAACCACAATTGGAGTATGACACCTATTCGCCGAAGTACAACAACAACCCCGACGGATATGGCTATCAGCATCAACATGGACAGAATCATAAATTCCAAGGACGTCATCCCATCAAGCGGGGCAAGCGAGGCGGAAGCCATTCTCACAGTAAGAAGGGTGGCTCTAGAGGTGTGGCTATGACGAAAGACGTTGAGGCCAATGTCGCTCTAAGACCTCCACCAAAAGTGTAAATCAAGCCATGGCGTTCGTTTATAGTTTATGTCCCATTTATTTATTTTTTTTACGTAAGCCGTTGTATATTGTAAATTGTTTTTTTTTTCTATACTAAATTACCGTTATAAGTACGTGAGATACAAATAAAATATTTGGTGCTTAATTCAATGGTTGCCTGTTATATTAGTCTATAGTGGATGTCGGGACTCTTAAAAAAAGCTTGGCTTGGAGTGATTTCGGGGGATCTTGCTACATATACTTATACATAGATAAATCTGATAAAGAAGAAGATTAGATAAAGAAGAATCCATGGAATTTGATCGATACTATTGAAATTGTGATATACATTGTACATACACAATTAAAGAGTAGGCTCAGAACAGAACAAAAATAGGCCTAGAATCAGGGAAAAATGACAGGTCTGTAGAAACCACTCTACACAAGGTAGAGGGGCAAACAGAAGTGAGCTTGCATCATAAGGAATATGCCTTAGCATTAGCAGCATTCTTTGATTTCGAAGGGGCCTTCAATAATGTCACAGGTAGCGCAATCAAATGCGCTGTAGATAAGATGGAAGTAAAACTAGCAATATCCAAGTGGATCTGTAATATGCTAGTTACCAGACACATTAACTCAACCCTGGGACATGACTCGATAAGGAGGAAATCAGTCACCAGAGGAACTCCGCAGATTCCCCAAGCTATGGGTTCTGGTCATAGATGACATCCTTTTGAGCTACACTCCAAGGCTATTAACGTCACTGCTTATACATATTGACCATGTTACCTTAGTTGAAGGCAAATTCCTTAATACACTGAGCGAATTGATGAAGGCGGCATTAGCCACCACTGGTAAATGGGCTAATAGGTGTGGACTTAACCCCAGTCCTCAAAAAACGGAACTGGTTCTCTTCATCAGAAAATACAAGATACCGCCTTTCAAGCTCCCGAAAATTAACGGGACTGAGCTAAAGTTCTCGAAGCAAGCAGAATATCTAGGCATTATTCTGGATAGGAAACTAAACTGGAACTTGAACACACAAGAAAGAATTAGGAAAACTTTTAATGCACTCTTTATTTGCGAAAGAGCGGGTAAAACATGGGGCCTCAAACCGGCTATGATGGACCTACCAAGTATCTAAATGAATCCAAACAAATATGGGGAAAGCCACCTAACTTAACCTAACCTAACCTATGGGGCACTAATGGTGGAATGCTGCATACAAGAAAACGAGAAGGGTAAGATTAGCAGCGGTACAGAGAACAGCTGATGTTGCCATCACAGGTGCCCTTCGCACGACACCCATGGCGGCACTGGACATGTTCCTCTACCTGCTGCCTCTTGATCTGCATTTAAGGCAACTGGCGAGTAATATTTCACTAAGACTCACCAACCTATGTCTTTTTAAGAATAGCGGCAAAGGATACTGTACTATTCTTACAGAAATCCAAATGTTTATTCCAATAAGTACGGATGATGCCCTCTTTACACCTGATTTCAACACATCTTACAGAACCTTGTACCCTGTGTATAAGAGTGGACAAACAACACAGTTCCTGCGTCTTCACGGACGATGGGTCAAAAACTTCAAGCAGCACAGGGTCTGGCATCTACTGTGTGGAACCAGATCTTAAGGTGTCCTTAAGACTCCCGAATACCTGCATCGTTTTTCAGGCTGAACTTCTAGCCATACAGAGTTGTAGAGCTTCTGAGCATGAAACTAAATATTTGATATTTACATCGACAGCCAGGCTGCGCTTAAGGTGCAAGAATTGTGCACTATTAACTCGGTACTAGTCAGAAGCGGCTGCACAATGCTCAGGATATTATGCACGCAGAATCGGGTAAGACTGTGTCGAGCGCCTGGTCAATCCGGCACTGTCTGGCTGACACAGGATTTCCAAGGCACTTTGGCCGGCGCTGAGCCGTAAAAGGACCAGTGAAATCCTAAGACTAAGCTGGGCACAAATATAGGTAGAATAGCTACAGTGATATTATCCGGGTATTTCCTTCTGGACAAACACGCCAGGAGGCTCGGATTTATGCTTCTACTTCTTTATTAGCCTGGAGGAGACAGGCCGAATAAACCATATACTCGTTCTAGAGTTTTGTAGGGTAATAAAATACTTTGAAGTAATTGTGGCGGTTTAGGTGCCATCCTTGGATGTACTCACAGGGGATCGCGATGGGCCCACTCTAGTGCCTAGTGTTTTGAGTTGGCTCAGCCTCTCAACCCCTCTAAACCTAATCTAAGTCTTATGAGCGCTCATAAATACGTACTATTATTGGCTGGTAACTAGGCTTATGAGGCTCTTACTTAAAGATTGGTCGATGAATACCATCCTAAGTGAACGAAATTGAACCCAAAATAGTATTTTTTTAAGATACACAATGAGATTTGAAAGAATTTAGACAGAAATACATTTTATCTTAACAAAAAATTGGCTTATGTATTTTCTACCATACTCATAACAAGTTGGGTCAATCATACCTTTTTAAGTGGACGCCAATTGTGGAAAAACCTGCGCAGCATAGGTATTGGTAAAACAAAGTGTAACTCGGCTGATATTACAAATCACGTCGATTGTAATTCTTCAAACCGAAAGTTCTTGTCTCTGCCCTCGTCAATTTCTGTAGAGAGTACTGAGTTTTTATACAGTTCGTATGGTAACCATCCTAACAACTCTAGTTTTGGCTTTAGATCGGTAGACAGTGTGGACGTGGTTGAAAGTGTGCTCTCGATAAAGTCTAATGCTATTGGTCTAGACAAAATAAACCCCATATTTTTAAAATTACTTCTACCAATAATCCTGCCATACATAACCTTCATTTTTAATACGATTTTGACAAAAGGAGAGTATCCTACACTATGGAAGCGGGCCAAATCATACCTATTCCAAAAATGCTAGAGCTGATGAGTTTAGGCCAATTTCAATTCTCCCCTTTCTTTCAAAGGTTTTTGAACGAATCGTACAAAAACAGATGAGTACTTATATTACAAATAATAATATTCTTACTCCAAAACAATCTGGTTTCCGCGAAAAACACAGCTGTATTACGGCCATTCTGAGTGTTACTGACGATATACGGCAGGCTTTAGACGAAGACAAAGTAACATTTTTGGTGCTTCTTGATTTTTCCAAGGCATTTGATATGGTTGATCATACTATTTTATGTAAAAAACTGTTTCGACAATATAACTTTTCATCTGGTGCAGTAAAGCTACTTTCATCCTACCTAACAAATAGAATGCAAGCGGTTCAGATAAATGACAATCTGTCTGATTTTCTCCCAACTGCTAGTGGCGTCCCTCAAGGTTCTATACTTGGTCCCCTATTATTCTCATTATATGTAAATGAACTTCCATCTATCATAAGAAGCTGTTCGATACACATGTATGCCGATGATGTTCAATTGTATATGAGTTGCTCTCTTGGTCTTATTGAGAACGGAGTCCATGATTTAAATGAAGATCTAGAGGCTATTGCACGTTGGTCTGAACTAAACGGATTTTCTTTAAACGCGAAAAAATCGAAATGCCTAGTCATATCAAAAAAACCTTTAGATCTTTCCTCCTTCCCTTCTATTTTATTGAGGGGCTCTCCAATAGAATATGTTGAAACGGCTAAAAACCTTGGGATTATTTTTAACCGCTATCTTACCTGGGATAATCATATCAATGCTGCCGTTGGAAAGATATATGGTGCACTGCGTAATTTGTGGGTAACACAGTCTTTCACCCCTATAAGGACGCGGTTTGTGTTAGCTAAATCGTTGGTCATTCCTTTTCTAATATATGGATGTGAAATCTTTAGCAGTTGTAATGCGGTCAGTAAAAGAAAGCTCAATGTTGCCTTTAATAGCACGATAAGATATGTTTTCGGCCTACGTAAATATGATAGGTTAAGTAGGTTTTCTTCGCGTCTGCTCAACATGCCCTTTGAGAGCTATCTACAGTTTCGCACTTTGACACAGTTATTAAATATTCTGGTAACACGTGAACCACACTACTTATTCGAAAGGACTCGATTCACCTCTTCACAGCGGTCGGGGCAATTAATTCACACTCGTTACTCGTTTCTTACCTCAGAGCGTCAATTTTTCGTTAATGCTGTTCGATTGTGGAATTCACTGCCTCGGAACTTAAGAATAATTCAAGGTACAAACATAACAAGACTTAAAAGAGAATTAAGAAATTATTTTTCTAGAAACAGATAAATATAAACTTCTATGAAATTATTGTATATATTTAATTAAATAAATAATTTTGTTTTGTTAACTTTGTAACATATATTCAATTTGTATGATTTGAAATTTTCTTATTTCTTTTCTTGTAAAGATTGCATTTGGTATACTCGCTCATTTACTCTTAACTATTGTTGCAAAAAGTACACAAAATGCGAAAGTATGTTCTTTCTCTATCCGAAACACAAAATATTCTTAGCACTCCGTCGCATTTTTCTGAAATTAAAAACAATTCAAAGCTTCTTAAATTCACGTTCTAAAAAATTTCAATTAGCGGAGAGTGGGGTTGAAAGTAACAGGGGTAAGTTTTAACAGCTAAAAAATAACGGGTTTCCCTGAAAATTAAAAGTCGCGTGAAAGAGAAAAATATTTGGCTTTTTCAGAGCAAACGACGTGTCTACTTCCGTTTTGAATTGGTCGTCAGTGGAAAAAGTTGTGGGTGGGGTCCTCAAAATTAAGAGATTTCTAACTACTTTTTTTCGTATTTTTGGTATACCTATTCACAGGCAAGAGATATAGTGCCAGTTGTTTTTTGTAGATATGCATTTATGTTTTGGCGAGGTTTGTATATACATGTAGGTATGTGAGATTTGCGTGGATTTCCGTTTTTTTTTTTTATAGTGATCTTTGTGTTAACTTTCATGGCGGGACAAGTTGTAACATTTTTGCGGGGTAAAATTGAACATGTTAAAATTCATCACCGCATTAAAACTGGTTGACTTATTCCAAGAAAACTCAATCGCTTGTGCAATCCCAATCAGACTAAAGTCACTCTTCTTTGGATTCCAGGACAAAGAGAGTCGACGAACTAGTGAGGCGACGGTCAGCCGTCTCTGGTCTCAGATGGACCAGTCTTACAAACTGTGTCATATCCAGGAAGATATTGCCAAATTGCAATAGGCTAAAAACAAATGAGCAAGAGTCAGGTAGCGCATACCGGGCAAACCCTCCTTCGATGACCTTAAAGAGATATCCGAGAAGAGGATTGGAGAACTGATCCTCTTCTTAAACTCCACAGGGTGGATATAAATTACATATCTTAAACCACATCCAAATACGTTTATTTGGATGTAGTTAGTCACCTGTGGTTATGGTATTCAAACTGCACCCTCCTTGCGCGATTTCCACCGAAATCACCACCTTACCTATTTTATGTACCTACCTTATTTTTATATTTATTTTTTTTTGTTTTTTTTTTTTTTATCAAGTGTAGGTATTTTGATTTTATATGTTTTTAAGAGCTTTTATATTGTTTTAATAAGTTTTTGAAATAAATTAATATTTTTTATTAAAAAAAAATCATGATATAATACACAATAATACAACTTACAATTTGTTACAACTTACCCCGGCCTATGTTACAACGTACCCCGTAGTCTGGGTAAGTTGTAACAACCCCTCTCTTTTTTTAAATGCGATATTTTGATATCTTCTGAGCAGACTTTGTTGGACGTTTTTGGTGGATTTTGTAGGTGAAATGTTGCTCTTCAATTTGAAACAGGTTTGGCTAACTAATTCGCAAAATCTTAGGAGCACCATAAATTTAGGGACAATTCTGCGCATTAGAGGGCGTATCTGCGTATGCGTGTAGTATTCCATGTTTCAACATTTTGCATCTAAATTTGAATATGATTGACCCTTAACACAGTCGGCTTATGTATGTATATTAACCCAGAAAATGACAAATATGTATAAACCGTCGATACTTCGAACTTCGAAATTTGTAAAGGAGTATTTTCGATGATCTGTCCAATTTCAGACTACAAAGGTCATCAGTTTTCATGTGGAGAATGTTAAAAAGTGTCGGCGCTCTCTTGAATTATCAAACGAATGTAGAGCTGATAGAGAAATGTTCGAAGTTTTCATCTCGTACGTCGAGTATATTACCTCTAAGTATGCAACATCTTCTCAACATCGTGCCCATTTCATTATCATGGTCAAGTCATTAGTGAAATAGTCATCCAACAAGTTTCTATTTGGTCAGTTTACTGATTCGCCATCGATAAGTGAATTGCTCAGGCTTTGTCCCAGCTCTAGAAAATAAACATGAACAAGTTCACATAAATCAATATCGCAGGTTCAAGGTAAAACTAAAACTCACCCCCAAACTCGAGCATTGGAATATTTTCATCACTTTTATCATTTATTTAAAAAAAGACACAAATCATCTTGATATATTTATAAACAAAAATACTAACAACTTAGCACCTATGTATGTATATGTAGTAGGAGAAAACTGCACTTGGCATCACTTAATCCTAAGGTCTTATCAAAAATTTGGTTCCTAATCGCCATCAAGCAACAACTCTGCACTTTGTCTCTTCTCTACTCATGATGGTAATGCTCGTAGTGTTCCAAATGTGGTTCCTCCTCGTAATGGCCATGTTCTTCCAAATGCGACTCACTGTGATTCTCCAATACTATTCCATGATTGTGACTCTTCTCAGTCTCGGGATGGAGAATCTTCAATTTTTGCTTGCTGCCACCGATCTCGATGGGGTTCTTTAGCAAATGCTGATCCTCCTTCTTGATGTACACGGGAACAGCATGGAAATGATGAAACTTTACACTCTGATGTGATGTCGCCGCGTGTTTGTGCTCTACTTCATGGTGATGTTCGGTGTCCTCAATCGATGGCTCATACTGAGCATGTTCGTATTCCTGTTCATACTCGTGCTCATGGATTTTAAGGCCCACAGCGAGGGTTACAGCAGTACAAAGAAGCTAAATGAAAAACAAACAAAAAACAAATGGCTTCCAAAATTCAATTAATTCGAAATCCACTTCCTCCTCTTACAATAAACTTGAACATGATGCGGACTGCGGGAGAGTTCGGAAAATTTCTCTTTTAGGAAAATTCGCTGCTGCGTTGTACTCGTACGTGTACACTTGAATGCGATATGCCACCGAATGTGTTCGAATTAGGATACCAGATTCGATTTATACTACGCAGCCCCACTTTTTGGCTCGAATGTGCGCACATCTGACTCCTGTGTGCGCTGTGGAGCATTTCTTTCTTTCTTTCTGTTTTTTTTTTTTTTTGATGAAAGTGTATTGCTGTAAGATGTTACTATTTGGTTACGTATACGCCATAGTAAAGTGGCGATGTAGTAAAAACCGGTGCAACAATAATAAATAGAAACAGAGAAAAAAATTAACGACGAATAAGCATTTTGATGTCTTGTTCGGGAGATACCCAACCGATAGCAAGAGATATCGATGGAGTACAAGGTAATTTTACAGGTAAAAAGAAAAGCAAGAGCAAGCTCGGACGCCACACCATGATCGTGTTGTATCTGGTTTTATTGCTTCTATATACAAGTGCAACTTGCAGATAGACAAAACGGGCAACGAGTAACTAGCAGTGTCTATTCGGGCGATTATGTGACTTAGAAGTGGAATTGATGTATTATCTGTCATTTTGGCATAGGTACAAGAAATATAGTCAATGTTTTGGAGGAAGAAAGTCAGCGGCACCTTTGATCGATTTGGCCAAAGTTTTTTGTTTAAAGTGTATGACATTGAACAGTCATCAGGGTGGATGCACTTTTTGGTCGTACTTTGAATTAAGCATAAATTAGTGAGATAAAAATATTTGTGTCCTTGGAACTGAATTAGTACAAGTCTAGCAAATCTTATAGGTGATATTGCAGCAAAGCTTCAAGCCATAACGTAGATTGAAATGGCAACAAATAAGGGACTCTTCATGAAACTCAAGTTCATTTTGTTAAATAAACACAAACGCACAATTATTCTTAAATTCAACTTTTTTCGACTATTTCGTGAACGTGCTGACCATACACCATCGAGCACGTATGATGCGTATGTTACAGTCGGCCATCCTCTATAAGAAACACTCCCGTTTCTTTGTCATCTATATTATCGAACTCCGGATCTATTTGACACCACGGCTTCATTTTATCGAAGGCGTAGACGGACTGATAGAATCTGCTTTTCCTCTGCATACCAGGTACGTTCTCAACGACATACCTATCGTTTGCATCGCACAGAAGAAACGATGTATGGGCCCCGATATTTTGGTTCTAGTTTACTGCACTCTCCAGTAGAAGGTGGTTTTGACTCTATGATAACCATGTCGTCACTGATGTATTCAGTGGGTTCCAATTACGCTTGTGGTCATCAATTCTTTTCGCTGCGATAAAATGATTGATAGTCACTGGCGAAGCTGATGATTATGATCTCTTGTCGTCTTGAAATGCTAGCCGGGGTTTGTTGTATAGGATATCACATAGTCTGAAATCAAAGATGAGTTCGTTTGGGCTTTTCTCGGTGGTGTTATTTGGACAACTGTTTATTGTTCACTACAGATTACGTAACGTTTTGTTCAGTTTCATTAGTAGTCATTTGCACTACGTCCTATTCGTACGCTCAACCTGTCCGTTAGCCCTATGAGCTCGAACGGATGAATGTCATTCTCTTTGCAATAATTTTCAAATGCTTTGAATGTATACGACGTTCCCCTATCCCAAATTATTTTGCTCGGTGTACCAAATATCAGGATTGCTTTATTTAAAACTTTTAGTACATGGGATGTTTTCGTATCTCAATTAAAACGTATTTAGTAAATGCGTCCTTTAAGACAATCAGATATTGGTTTCGACGCTGGATCGTATATTTTTAATAACGTATTAATGCATTCGAGGAAACGAAAAGGATGTTGAAAGCTGTTGTAGTGTTCTATCTACCCCGAAATAACCATGATCGTCATGGTAATTTCTTACGATTTGCCAGCGCACTCCCAGATTTTATTGCCCTTGATACTCCTAAACAATTTGTTATTTTTGAGAGTGTAATTCACGTTTCCTGTTCCTGTAGGAATGCGATCCAACCTACACTGTTTAGTTCTATTTTTAGAACTTTACTTTTTCAGGATTTACCATAACTGGTTACAACCTCTGGTTGTCGACTGAGTACATCTACGTGTAGCATCTGTTTTTCTTGCCTGTGCTGGATGATGACGCTAAACTCAGATAAGCGCAGTCACCATCTTCCATCTTCGAAACTGCTCCAAACTTCTAATTCAAAACTGGAATAGTAGCTCTCTGCAGAATTTGTTTGTCGGCTAAAAGAATCTAAGAATCTAAAAATCTTAGAATATAACTTCTTCCTGTATAAAAATTCCAGAAATTCCAATAGTGGATGCATCCGTGTGTAGTTCGTGTCTAGCGTCCAAGCTATAAATGGTCAGTATGGGTTCGTTGCAAAGTATATGTTTTAATTTACCAAAAGCTGCATCCTGCTCATAGCCCCAGATAAACGTCTTATCTTTCCGAAGTAGTGACGCCAAGGGTTCACCAAATGTGACATAATTTCTGAAAAATCTATGAAAGTATCCACTCAGGCCTAAGAATCATCGTATTTCATGAACATTTTGGGGCGCTGAGTATTCTGAAATAGCTTTTGTTTTGGACTCCGGTTTGATCCCACTTCTGAATTTTTTAAATAAAGACAGACGTACAATAATTCTTAAATTCAACTTTGTTCAACTTTGTAGTGCCTGCCTGACCATATACCATCGAGCACGTATGATGCGTGTGTTTAAAATATCAAAGTTAATTCAAAAAACAAAGAACTTCAACTAATTCAGCACGTGGAGGTCCGCGGTGCCTTCCACTTTTTCCCAAAAATTAAACCAATATCCGAACAAATCCCCTTTCATAGGAAGAAGACTTGAAGACATTACCCATAAAAAAAATATATTGAAGTATCGGTTAAGCTAATTGAGTGTCAAACTCCTTTAAATCTTTATTGAGTAAAATAATATTTATTTGCCCTCCATCTGAATCGTTCGTATTTTACCGACTTATAAAAGGAGCTGGGTTTAAATATACTGCAGTTTCGTAATGTTGCCAAGTGAGGATACTATGAACTATGATATTCTACCACTTTGACTTTAGCAAAAGCGTATCTGTTGAACAAACAACTAAACAAACCCGACTAGGTTCCTGACACTTATGGCTTAATCCTAATAGCTGTCAGAAGAGATGACAGTTCTGACAGTTCACTTAAAAGTTTACGCAGATAAATAAAGCAAAACTGGTGGTCATTTTTCATAAGTAAGCATTTCTCAATTCATATGCCCGCAAAAGGGTGCAATCCAATTCGAATCGAAATTTTGAAACCTTATTTGCCTATATTAACTGACATCCACTTAACTTGGATTCGTCTCGTTGCCTTCGAAACAAAACAAATGCACTCTAAATGGCGAGAATGATGATGGAAGTGGACATAATTTCGTGCTACCATAATATTTTAATGATCTCAGTTCACCTTTTTGTTACCGGTGACGCGGCGCTGATTTTATCTATCACTAACAATCGGCAGCTGTCTAACAGCATAGCCAACCAGTCTTAGCCTTCCGTTTTAAGCATACGATTTCACCCAAATCAGTTACGCTCCGTCTTCGTAGAGTAGGTAGTTGTTAGATAACCAAAGTGCAAGCGTCGGTCGTCTCCAGGAAGGATCAGTGCATTTCGTAGCAAATTGTCTATTTTCTTATACTAAGCAAATCTAAAGCAATGGGTTAGTGGTGGCAGTTTCCCACTGCCGCGCCGCGCCGTGCGACTTCCGTCATTCGAATTATAAAACATCGCACTCGTACTCGTACATCTTTAGTCTAAGACGCACGGATAAAAACAATTTAATTATAGCGAAATTATCTTATTATTGATAGTATCTGCGGCAATATGCAATTACCATTCGGCGA
Source organism: Brachyopa scutellaris (assembly GCA_949775065.1). Classification (NCBI taxonomy): domain Eukaryota; kingdom Metazoa; phylum Arthropoda; class Insecta; order Diptera; family Syrphidae; genus Brachyopa; species Brachyopa scutellaris. The sequence goes on from OX459112.1 coordinate 64,118,561, forward strand.
GTTCAATGAGCGATTTAATTAACCAAATGTGTTGTTATATTACAGCACACTACATGTTTATAACGCCACAGTGAAGGCACGAAAAAAAAGTTAAATATCGAACAATTAATGGTTAGATAATTTACTAACGTTAGTTTTTAAGAGTGGGAATCTTGTGGAATGCAGACCAACACCATTAGGTACATACATCGGAGTGTGGATAATTGAATTAAGTCTTTTTTTTTGTAAACGGCACCCAATTAGGGCTTTTGTGACGCCCCAAACTGAGGATTTCGAAATCAGGTTAATCAGGGATGAGTTGCGATTTACCATCGTTTTGGGTCAAGTATAAGACGAAGACCACACCTTCGCTGAATGGATTTAGGAAAAAAAAAAGTGCAGCCAAGCCAGACCTTGAACTCGGTCCACTGAATACGGCTTAAGCCATGATAAATGAGGTGCAAATGGCCAAACAACATTTTTACACCACACGCATTAATACCGATTCGTACATTCATCTGGAGATACTCTAATGCTTGTGCGTGTTATACAGATACGAGTACCAGTACAATGGCGGCAGGGAGAAAGGAAAAACAAAAAAAATTGTTTCATTTTCTTCATTCCATTTTCAAAGTCAAGTAGTTTCTTGTTTTTCATTTTGCCAAAACGGGTTAAGCCGCATTAGGTGGTGAACAAGAAGTTTTCCCTACGCTAGCCGATGTTTAACTTTAGATCTCTATTAATTGTGAAGATGTACGATGGTATCATATACATAAACATATTTATGTATGCGGGTTGATATAAAATGGAAACAGTTTTAGGTTCATCGTACTTTATTGGATGTTTGTAATATGTAATCAGTTATGTGGATGTTTTGGAGAAATTATGCAGGCGAATGCAGTTCTCACGACATGAAACTTATTCAATTGGATCGATCGTTAAGTATGAGTTTTAAACTCTTTCAGTTAGAGGTTCGGGTTTGGTATTTTCTAACACCAAAGCCAATTAGGCATACATAGGTTAGATTAGGTAGTAATGAATACCAGAACACTTAGGTCTATTGAGGCCATTTGTAATACCAAAGATCTTGGGGATGTGCATCCCCGCCACTCATGAGATCCATTTGGAGCTTTGGATAAGTCGAGAGTATTTATATGGATTACGATCACGGAAACTAGCTTTTACTTTTGACCACAAGGTGCCACTAGGTTTCATTCGTAATCCGTAAACGGTCATATGGTTTCTACATGCGAGATTTGTCGAGGCTTTCAAGTGGTTTTTGCACAACAGTAAATTTTAATTAACAAAAGGGACAATTTGCATAGATTTTCTTCGATTAAAATAGGATTGCTCATGGGACTTCTTCTATTTATAGAAGTTTTCGAATTATAGAGATTCGAACTATCAAGAGTTCACTTTATTGGGGAATTAACACAAATTATGTGCACTACTATATGAACTATCTAATCTATATGTACTACATGTACATATACACTACAAGTGAAAATGGAAAATGCATTCTCTCAGTTGTCTAGCTGTTTTTTTATGTTGTTTTTTTATGTGTCATACTGAACAACCTACGAAACACGTGAATTTGTTAAAGGGAATTCCCCGAAACACAGGACTGCGATAGGTACATATATTTTTCTCGTTATGCCAGCAACAGACGAGAAACTAATCGGCCAACTGGTTGAAATACTGGTTGTAGTCATTTCCCTACAGACGCAAAGACCAATCTTCAAACTTCAGTAGTCATCCCAAACACAAACATTTTGATTTTTCAACGACTGGTTGGCAGACTGATGAAATCGTTCAACTAATCGTCAGACTTGCCTACACACGAGTTATTTGCAAGTCAACCAGTTGGCCGATTGGTTTCTCGTCTGTAGCTGGCTTTAGAAAAGACCGAAAACCGCGTTTTACGAGGGTTGACTGTATTTTATTTGTGTTTTGATAAAGACATTTTATCATTATTGATGGTAAGATATTGTGGAAATAGGGTAGGCATTGACTGGTTTTAACTTAGCAAAGCCCAGTATTGTAACTGTTACTACACATCGATTGTGCTTATTTTACCTCCAAGTGGTAGCCATCGGGTACTGGTCATTGCCCACCCCGGCATGACGTACTAAACTTATAAGCGCGAGTGCTGACCAAGCGAAAATAGAAGCACTATAATATGTTATGAATTCCATAGATGGAACCAACGGTGGCGTTAAATTTCCAGAACGGAAACAAAACCTTATCTGAGCTACTTCGACATATTCGCAGAATTTCCACGTGCTAGTCAGGGTCGTGGAAAAGAGTTGGTGGCGGATGAGCCCCTATTGGGCCAACGGCAGCGCTCACACTCCCGTAGCGGGTTACTAATACCGGTGCACCCGGCCCCTTGTCCTAGGGGTATACAAGGATCTGGCCCTCCAGGTTGGGGGTTGTGCGTGAGGTTAACTACCTAACCACGTAAAGGCACGGTTGGAAGGCACAGCCAACAGGACATCACGTCCGAAAACGAACTAAGGCTGATTGACTTTGCTGCGGGGCGAAGTGTCAGTAGGTATAGCAAATACGCGGTTTCCTCATCTCAAAACCCATAAAATAAAATAAAATCTTACCGCAGCAACAGCTAGTACAGAAGACCAGTGGCAACACTGCCAGCAAGACATCATAAGTGCCGCGAATAATGTCCTGGGTTTCACCGACCACCGACCACCGACACGAAGACCCTGGTTTTATGAAGAGTGCAGACCAGCTAACGCGGAAAAACAACAGGCGTATAAAGCTACGAACAAAAGAGAAGGACTTCTAAGAAGGAAAAACAAAGAGCACGAGAAGCATGCGACTGAGGATATTGAGAGGTGGTACTCCAGGAACAATGTACGGAAGTTTTACCAGAAGGCAAAAAGGATGTGCCAGCAAAACAAGTCCCGTACAGAAACCTGTAGAGACGCGAAAGGAAACATTGTAGTAGAAACACAGTCCGTGCTGGGAGTTATACAGTCTGCAGAAGTAGTCTTTCCATATTCTCAGCACCGACTGTGTTTCTACTACAATGTTTCCTTCCGCGTCTCTACAGGTACAGCGACATCAACCTGGTCAAAAAACTGAACACTGGGCGTTTAAGATGGCTAGGATATATAGAGCGTATGGACATCAACGACCGGTTCGGAGAATATTCGATTCTAGCCCGAAGGGTCAGCGCAACAGAGGACGACCTCGCCTAAGGTGGCGCGCACTTAGAACAAGACCTCAACCAACTTGAAGTGCGCAACTGGAGGCGGTTAGCTAAAGACCGGGCTAACTGGAAGAGGTTGGGTTTGGAAAAATTCGAGTAATAGAGAGAAATATTTGTTTTTGTTTTAAAACGTTTGTTTAATAAAAAGAAAGGTTAATGTACATACTTACAAAAAAGTTAACAAAAAAATATAGCTCCTTGCTTAGTTAAAGAAATAATAATAAAATAAGGATTCATGAATGCATCAAAACAAAACAAACTTGTATTAAAATTTGTACTAATTTGTTGTTGTTCAAATTTTCTGTTGAATCCGCAGTACCTTTATCTTAAAGCCAAAAACAATACATTTTAAATAAACAAAACTTTCGACCACACAGTTTACTTCGCAATAATTCATGTAACTTACATATTTTTTAATTGATCTAGGCTAGCTACAAAAATGCACATAATGCATTAAGGGGTGAAAAAAGACGCCAATAATCGAAAGAATGTGTTCGAGTTAGAGAGAGTTTTGTCTTAGAGGGAATTCGACTTAGAGAATGTTTTTTGTATGCAAAACTGAAGGGAATGATAAAATATGGCGAACAAATTCGAGTTAGAGAGAAATTCGACATAGTGTGAGTTCGACTTAGGGAGAGTCCATTGTATATTTTACTGTAATTTATTCAATTTCTTTTTTAAATTTTACCAGTAGTTGGTCCAATAGTAACGATCGATAATGAACAGAATTCTAATGTTTCGGTATTAAATAAATTTATTTTTATTATTTAAAAGCTAATTAATAATTAAAAATAAAAGTTAGCTAAATAGCCAGAACCTCGAAGGCTAATTGAATAAAGTTGATTTACCTAATTTAATGTAAAACCTTCAAAAAGTCTTCCATTTCTTATTGGATTCGTATTGAAATGTATAGCGTGTGTGCCAATAAGGAACACCTGAACTGAGAACATATGCAAGCAAATGCTGCCAACCGCAGGGCAATCTGTCAGTTGTTGAAAAAATGTCAAAATTTCCACAGTGACAAACAAAAACCCAACAAAAAGAATAGAAAGAAACTAGCAAAAGGGACGGAAATTCTTTCAATTTTTCTACTTTTTAACTGGAAAATTATTTCATACTGTTTATGAATTATAAATCATTTGTGAGAATAGCACATCAACGTTATAAGAAGGATTGAAAGCGTGAAAGAAAAAAAAACCCTCTTACGACAGACCTCTTGGCACACATACACCACGAACACAAAGTACGAATCTATAGACACCTCGCGTTTGCCCTATTGTGTGTATGTGCACAAATTTTTGACATATTGCTGAAGAAAAAAAAAATTTTCTTAATTTTCACAGTAAATCATTGGGTGAAGAGAAGGTAACACTTCAAGGAAGAAAAACCATGAATTCTGTGCAGGAGAATTGCTCCGCAAAGCCATCAAAGAAAAAAACGAAAAACAAACGAAAGCAATGCATGGAGAATGGTGCTGGCAGTGCACTCCAGACAGATAGGCTCAGTGCAAAATTAAAAGAAAATCTTCATATCACCACAGGCAATAACGGAAGCAGCAGTGTACAACCACATAATGGTATCGACAGTCATCATCACGAGCATACAAAGTTCAAGGGTACCTCGTTGACTAATGGAGGCTCACCCTCAGTAGAAATTTGTGAAAACGGCCATGAGCCAAGATTGAATGGTGACTGCAATATTAGTAGTAGTAATAGTCCTAAGGAAAGCAATAACTGCCACAGCACCATCACCAATGGAGTGCTGGCGGAAGCAAGTGATGAGGTGGACGAGGCGAAGGCCAGTGCCATCATCATAAGTAATGGCAATCATCCTAGTTGTAGAAGCACGCCATCACCACAACCACAGACCAAGGAGATTGAAAAACAACCCGATGAGGAAAGTGACGACGCGAGCAAGGTCGACATATTAACACCAACCGCAGGACCTGCCACCAATTTAGAGAACATCCAAATCGACTACAAAGAATATGAGTCAGAGTTGCAAATGCACGTAAGTTGGATAGTTTTTTTTATGTTAGTTTGTTTCAATATATAAATGGGGCTTTATTCGCTTTCAGGACATAATGCGCCTCATTCAAGCCGAACTCTCTGAACCATACTCGATTTATACGTATCGCTATTTTATCTACAACTGGCCGAAGCTGTGCTTCTTGGCCGCTCACGGAGATGAGTACGTGGGGGCGATTGTTTGCAAGCTGGACATGCACATGAATGTTAAAAGGGGCTATATTGCAATGCTGGCGGTTCGACGAGAGTATAGAAAATTGAAAATAGGCACAACACTCGTGCAAAAAGCTATTGAGGTAAGCTATAATCATAAATCGCCAAGATAAGTTACATTTCACATTTGATAAATTCATTCAAAGTTAGAGGGAATTAAAAATAGAAAACAAATTTCAATTTCAAGGTTACAAACATTATCTTAGAAATATGCGAACGTTATTCGTTGCTACAATTCTACAACATAACAAGTATGTATGTAATATGTCTTCAACATATATACAGTGTTAACTAACATCATACCATCCCCAATACAATCTGACCTCATTGCTGGTGTTTTGACGTCACTGTAGTTATTCAAAAACGGTGGGTTGGCTTTGAAGGCATTGGGTTCTCTCCTACGTTAACTTAGTTCGTAATTGCCTTCTACTGTCCATACCAACGTCACATATTGTTGCTATGTCCTATGTACAAGTTCCAGTTCTTGATTAAAAACCGAACTCCATTGACATTGAACTGCTCTCTAACTGTTTAACAAAAAGCACAGAAATATTCCCCCGACCTAAGATATATTCCACTTTTATAGATCACATACATCATCCTTCATTTACCATTTCAAATCAAATATCTCTTCACAAAATTTTAACTTATTCCAGGCAATGCTGGCAGATAACGCTGACGAAGTGGTTCTCGAAACCGAGATGCGCAACATACCCGCACTTCGGCTCTACGAGAATCTAGGCTTTGTACGGGACAAACGACTTTTCCGGTACTATTTGAATGGTGTAGACGCTCTTCGACTGAAACTCTGGTTCAGATGAGATTTTATCTGAACAACTGCAACACCCCAACAAACATCAAAACTGAAGTGAACAAAAATCCTAGACAAAGCAAACGATCGAGCGATGAAGAAAAATAGTTTTATATATTTTTTCGTTAATTTTTATTTTGAAAAGAAAACCCAACAATACACAAAAGAGGAGAAGAAGGAAAAGCAAAGGTTCTATCAAATCACATTCGAAGGCTAATTTTTTTTTTTGTGTGTCGCTTTATTACTTCGTGAGATATTGGGTTTTACTTTGTATGTGCGTGTGTTTATTTTCCTTTAGGTTTAACAAACAAAAAAAGAAGAAAAAAAATACATATTAAACAGCTCTTTGCTTCCTTCATCATCATGACTATAACTACTCATTGGCTCCTTTAGTTTTTATTATTCGAGGAAATTTTAACTTACCAATCAACTCTCGAAAGTGTTTTCATAAACCAAAAACACAGAACCTCAAATTTTCAACTAAGGAGAGAAGTTTGTTGTTTTATTTTCTATTGAATTAGTGTATATTTAAGAAATAAATATATTTGAGAGCAACAAATGCCACTGAACACGGACTAACTATTAAACTACATACATACATATATTCGTAAATAATTTTGTGTATAAAAATAAAAATAAAAACACAAATAAAAAGTGAAAATTATAAATAAAAAACACTAATTTTTTTTTAATTTAAATTTTTCATTTACATATATAAATATCTTAACCAAAGTCTAAACTGTGTTGTGGATGATTGTGAATCTTTGCCGCGACATGACATAAACATTTTCTAATTCTTTTTTTTTTTTTCTGTAAATTAGTACTTTTGTCTTCTCTGTTTCTTTTTTTAAGATTTTTATTTTTACCTATTTGTTCGATTCTATTTGAAAGCGAAAAGCGAAATCTAAGCAATTTTAACTAACAAAAAATAATTATACATATATATATACACATACATACATATATTTATACAATATTATATAAAAATACAAATTAAAAAGAAAATTTATTTATACGCAGATAGTAATTTTTTTTATTTTAATATTTTCGTTATATACTTTTGGTTTTCTTTTGTTTTTAGTTTTATACTTTGTTTTTATGTTGGGATCGAGAGAGGAGAGTAAAACTAAAATAAAAACAGTAAATATGTATGTAAGTTTTGAAATTTCGTTATTCATAAGCGTATTTTCTGTAAAATATAAAAGAAAAAGAATGGAAAAAACAAACAAAAAAAAAAAACAACTGAATAACAATAAAATGAGAAAATGAGTTATTTGTGGATGTTGCTTTTCTGTTGGTTCTTGCAAATGGATAGTCGAGTGGCGAGGACTCTTTCCTTTTCGAGACACGGGCGACAAGAGTTTGACTTTCTAAGGATCTATTCTGACTCTGACATTCTTTTATGTTAATTCTCATGCCCGAATACTGCATAAGCTCCCAGTCTTACAACTACAACGGTGTTGAAAGCATTAGGTATATAGCCGGTCGGTGATAAAAAGAAATCCCTTCGGTTAATCTCAGGTGTGAAACACGATCATTACTGGGTACAACGCAATGAGTTAACAACATTTTTATTGAACAAAGCTATATACAATTGACTTAAGATTAGTTTACAAAACTGTTTTCTTATTTTAATGTTGGCTCAACAATAGGGGCCCAACGGTTTACATTTTGACTTTGATTTTTGTTAAACGTATGATATTAATACATATACAATTGGTAAAATAATTAGTTCTTAAAATACGACGACTCTCTAGACCTCACGTTGTTCTAAGGTTTTGTTGCTTGGTGTTTTGGTTGTTGTCATCGGAGTATTACCCGCGATGGTATCTGGTGTTAACGATGTTGTAGAAGGGAAGGGGAGGCCCATTGATGTTGGTTGGGAATATATCTTCGTTAAGTAGTGTCATTGTTGTTAAGAATCGGTGCTCGGAAGTTTGTTGCTAAACTACTATGCTTCTGATTAGGTTGTTTGGGTGACTGGCGATGTTTTGGATCATCTTTTTGGACAGCAGGATGATGTTGTTTTCTATTGGAATGATGGGCGCCTCTTCGGACAGCATTGTGTTCTTGACGTTCCGTTGCCTTTGCCGGTGGTAGCCTAGACCGGTGGAGATTCTGAGTAACTTTCTTTCAAAGATGGCTAGTTTGTTAATGTGCATGAGTATTCGAGATAGTGTAGCAGTATGTCATTATGGGCCTTATTATTTGTTTGTATAGAAGCAGCTTGGTTTTTGTGCTGAGCTCATTCCGTGTGTGCATCAGTGGATATATCCGATGGAAGACGAAGTTATGTCTTCTAACTTCTAAGTACGGCTGTCGAGTGTGGATTGGAGTGCAGCCTCTCATTGTATTAGATTCCCAAGTACTTTACGTCCATCAGGTAGGCCTACGGTGACACCGCGGTATTTGGCTGCTGATCTGCATCTTGACTTGGTTGTTCTTCTAAGACAGACAGAAGCTGGAACTGATCCGTATGCCCCATTTTTGGTAGTAAACAGTTTCCTTATTTGGGATTCAACTCTCCGTGACGCTATGACTGGATATAGAGAGATAGCGTAGATAAGAGAATCGTCAGTGAGGTATTTTTCAACGATATCTAAAGAAGATACGGGTACAAGAAAATATAGAATCTGTGTCACTTCTGTGATTGTCCAGATTTCGTCGACATAGATGCAGCAAGTTCGTAGACAGTTTCCTTTCCACCGAGACGGACAGACACCTCCGTTAAAAAATTAAAGCATTTCACTCTATCTGGAAAATTTACTAAAAATCGAGTCCTCAATCTTATCTTTAACTTAATAGAATAAAGAACAATGCATCCGTCACCCTGTGTCCAAGCCGGGAGAGTTCAGAGACAATGACATACAAAAACATGTCCTGTGCCCAATTTTCAAGTTGTTGTTTGTGTTGTGTTTGCAGTAACTACACAATTTTGAGGCTACTTACTTTAGATTTGTATATGGAGATAAAAGTTACAAAATGAAAGTAGGAATTGCCCCCAAGCTACCGGAAGTTGATTATAGCAAAGAGTCTTCCAATGTCACCCTGTAAATTTACAAAAAAAATCACAACTCTTATATCCTAAGCTTAAAAATAACCGTTTATTTACAGTCATAGAAACTTTCTGTGTTCTTTGCCCTAGTATAGAAAAAAAAAACCAAAAAAAACATCTACTTTCATCTTCGCCTTCCTTTCGGGCTCGTACTTAATATCGCATTCATTCGCATTTGTTTTAGATCACCTTTCCCCTGTAATTTCACACTTTGCACATGCTGCTTGACGGTTCTGTTTTTAAACTCCAAAGTCGGTGTTGGCACGCTTGTAGATGGTAACTCTGATTGATCAAACAATTCGCTCACTTCAACCATTCGTTGTCTGAAAAACATATTCGGTCGGATTATGGCGTTCTCGGGTGTCTTAAAGAGATTTAGCACTCCCCACTCATTATTAAGCCGATCATTATCCGATAGTGCCTGATTTTCCACTTCAGATTCTAATACCCAAGCAGCATTACGAACTTCTGTTCGTATTCGCTCGCACTCCTCTAAGCTAACGTTTTTACTGACATTTAGTAACTGTTCAAGTGGGTTGATAATATATAGCGCTGCATGATCTGGCTTAGCGACAGCCTTTCCTTCATTAAGCGAGATACCTCGATTGGAGAAGTCAAACTGCGAATAGAATTCAAAGAATTGCAGAAGAAGTTCACTGGTTCGTGAGGTGTTCTTTGTCTGAAAGGGGAGATCTCGCCAATCTCGGCGGAAGGTGCAGTTTATACCGTCTTCTGTTACTCTCATATCTTGTGGTGTGGCAGATTTTATTAGCAGGTTAATAGACGGTAGGATGGGATTCTTTACTTGTTGTAGAAAAAAGATAACGAGACAGGTAAGAGAGAAATTCGTTATCCATCGTCCCGGTGAGGGATTTGTTATTCCACATGATTGGGCCCATTTTCGGATGCAGAATGCTAACGGGCGAACTCGTTTATCCATTTCACCGAACATATACAACAGTTCGGACATATAGAAACCGGATCTGAAAATAAAATAAAATAGGGTTTAAAGTATTAAAAAAAAAAAATATGTATATCTTATCACAAAGTAAGACATATACATAAGTACGTGTGGTTAACTATCCAGTAATAAATGCAACCCTCTACTACTCATTCATTTCCGAAGAATTCACCTTACATCGTCGTTGCTGTTTATAATCAGAATCACCGACGTCCGGGGAAATTGTGAAAGCTTTGCTTCATTTGTTTGCTACTGGTATCTCTTCCCGCCTACATGACTCAGTACGCGATTCACCTGTACAATAGTACACATTTTTATCTAAATGAATCGAGCTGTATTACAAGAATTAGCCCAATAACACACATTCAAAGACCATCATCACATACACCACGCCAAAAATGGATTGCGATAACCATGATTAAGGTGACTATATTGCGTTATCTTTCATACGTAGCTTTATCTTATCTCCCACTTGTACAGCTATACGTTACTGCTATCTTCTCTACAAAATTCCAACCATTCAAACGACAGGTGCGGTTCATTTTAGTAAAACTTTCAAAATAGGTGTAGTCCGACAGAGAAAATTTAATTTTTTTAATAAAAATTCGAATTCCGAACACGAAAAACCCTTGCAAAAGGTACAATACACAGTAAAATGGGTTACGGTCGACAGGAAAATCAACTCGAGAAGCAAATCGGATGTGTGAAATACACACTCTTTTGTTTCAATATTGTGTCATGGGTAATAGCGACGTCGCTGTTTGCCCTTACGATCTGGCTCAGGGCCGAGCCTGGATTCAGCGAATGGCTGAACATCCTGGACGCTAACAGTTTTTACATTGGAATTTATATTTTACTCGGATTGAGCGTCATTATGATGGCTGTGTCCTTCCTGGGGTGTCTAAGTGCGCTGATGGAGAATATTCTAGCACTCACCGTCTTTATTGGAACGCAGATCTTTGGATTTTTACTCACTATAGCAGGATCTGGCTTTCTACTCGACTACAGTACTATGCGTTCCAGTTTGCAGCCACTTTTGCGTGTGTCCTTGAAGAGATTTGTCATGACCTCGGAAAACTCGTATTCAGCGTATGTACTCACAATGATTCAGGAGAACATCGGGTGCTGTGGTGCCGACGGACCATGGGACTATTTGGATCTAAGACAACCTCTACCATCGTCCTGTAGGGACACAGTGAGTGGAAATGCGTTCTTCTCTGGATGTGTGGACGCTCTGACTTGGTTCTTTGCGGGGAAGTCAGCATGGATTGTAGGCCTTGCTATGGCTCTAGGAATGCTTAATGTGGTGTGTGCAGTTATGAGTTTAATCCTGATTCAGGCAGTAAAGAAGGAAGAGGATGAGGCAAGGGCATACCGCCATTAGAAGAAGGGCGTTGCATTATTTCATAATTTTATTATTTGTACAACTATACATCGACAATTTTTCCTCCGATAAGCGCGCAATCATTTTCAATATACAAACAGGCACGCACACCCATGCAGACATAAGTACATATTTTTAACGCATTTTAAGCGAATAGTGTTATTTTTTCGTAAATCAATTTTTGACTTTTGTAAAATAAAAATTAGACGACAATAAAGTTTCTTTTTTGTACAAAAGAACAAAATATGAGTCAGCGTTTGGAGGTTTATGGTTCTATTCCTGCGAAAGTGATATCATATTTGATTGCTGATTAGGTATGGTTTTGTGATTAATCGAATTGGTTATGGGTACTAGCTGCGCTGTCTTATTACACTTTGTTGGGAATCAATCAAGGAAAGAAAAAAATTTCATTTTTAACTTTGTGTACAAAAAGGAAGCTTCGTTGTAGTCTTAGAGCGGTTCAGGCTACGGAATCACTCCGAAAAATCGCCAGACTTTTTCGAGCCCATTTTATTGATTTCAGAAGTTTTATATCGCTTTACGACAATTCGACAATTGACACCATAGTCCAATAGATGTGGGATGGGAATGCCTTGACCGAAGCCTCTGTGAAATAACAAGAATTTCTAGCACTCTGAAGAGACCACCAAATGATCTTTGTATGATCTGTTACATGGTATGCTACAAGACCCCTTGGACGCTTGACATGTAAATGGCTCAAAACATAAAAATTCACACTTACAGATTATTCATGGACAGATCAACCTCCAGATTCAAGTGCTCGTGGTGATACTTTAAAATAGGCACCCTTGCCTGTAGAATTTTCCGCACGTGACACACTCCGGGCAGAAACAGATGCATCATATCGCCAATACTCTCCATTTGTCGTTGCGTCTGTGACCGACCATTAGTTAGGTTCTCCTTAGTGTGGTAAACCAAACGGGAATCTTTATTTTTCGCTCTCCCATCAAAGTCTAGCCTTAAGATCAAATCCAAATCACATCCCATTTTTCCAAATCCATTAACTGTCGATCCAAATGGCTGAGCGTTAGCTGCTGGAAACATTCCCGAAATCGATGATTCTATCTGCTGTGCTGCCAAGAATCTCAGCCTAACACCCAAATCATTTAGTCGCGTTGAACGATGTAAAATTTCAATTTGATCGTCAATGTTCTCTGCCACCTTCAGTAAGTTACTAAGTTCTTCATTTTCAAATAGCCGGGTACCCTCGATCACAACCAGCGGTTTTCCAGTCTGTTGTGTCTTGTTTTTCTTGCCGCTGGCTTTGAACCACAGGAATGGTGAACGCACTGGTACCCCAGACAAATCTTCATTATATGCTGACGCATCAATAGCTTGTCTTGCTTCCTGTTCATTGGAATACTGTATCAGAATATAATGAAGCTCTTCGTGATATATTCGATAATGTTGTGCATCGACTACTGTTCCAAAGTCAGAGCAGTAGGTGTAAAGTTCGGGGAATGATTTCTCGGAGCTAACTTGAACAACAATACTACAGGCAGCCTGAGAGCGTTTTCCAGTTACAAAGTCATCAAATGTAAGGATGTTATCTAAGAAAATCAAGAATTTAATAGATGCTTTGCACCAAAACAAATGTAAGTACCTTTTTGCTGCTGGCAGTGAAAACTTCCAAGAGACATTTGCCGTACTAAGCCAGCACTACGACGGGTTAAAAGATTTAAATTACTTAGAGCCACATGCTGAAATCCTTGCCGCAGGATATTGTTCATAATTATTTAGGACTTTTCAAGATATTCACGTATTTCGGCCAGCTTCAGAATTTTTTTTTTCATCCAACAAATAGTGAGGTTATATCATTCTTTTTGTAATTTCCAATTGACAGATGGCAAAACAGCTGAAATTGTGGTGGAATGCAACCGCACTAAATTGTAGCAGATCAGTACTGTTTAAAATGAAGTGCGAAAGTTCAATCGGTAATTTATTCAGTTTTACAAAAAATAAACTAAAATAATTTAAGCAGGTTTTGCCGGTGTATTTATGTTTATTTTAATATTAACTAACTTCTTTATGCGTTGCTATAACAAATTGATTGTCAAACTTGGAATTTCAAGTGAAAATTGAGTTTAAAAAATAAACTGAATAACGGCGTTTGGGGATGCCACTGGCTGATTCTTTCTCGCACGAATGTACAAGATCACCAACG